>JADANM010006710.1:3844205-3882726 GCA_026213755.1 Eurema hecabe
ATCCAATAAAATGTTATTGTTGTATATTGTAACTAAGAGTAATAAATAAAATAAAAAATAAATAGTAATGACCTAGTGTCGTATAGACAGTGGTGAATTAATAATGCTTTATTTAATTAATTATTTATTTTAATAACTTAAGTAGCAGTAAGTGCGAATACAATTGAGAAAGTTGATGAAATTTTGTCAAAGAAACAGTATTTTAAATATGACTGCTTTTTATTGTTTTTCATCTTTTAAAGTCAATCGTTTGACCTCTTTCCATGACAACTGATTGCGGGTTATGTAGGTTAATCCTGTCTCTGACAATATGTTACATAAAACAGCATATACAACATAAAATTCATTCACAGATAAAAAAAAAGTGGCCAATCCTCAAAACACAGTGAATATTATATATATAGGTTATTATTTTAGTAAAGTTACGTATGATTACGTATGATCACCCCAAGCAGAATTTTTAACGAAGACCAATGTACATACGAGATAATCTATTTTCATTTTCAATGTTTTAATTTGCATTTTATTTTCAATGATAACTCATAGCGCTCTGTTTGCTTGTCTTGCATTAGCACAGTCTAGACGTAAATTGATTGGCTGTGTATGTAGGCGTATTCATGAGTTTGTCGTAGCTATGAATATAAATTAGATTTAAAAAGTTTTATTTAATATGCACCGCAAAAGTGTCGCTCAGGGTATCTAGTTAATGAAAATTTCTACACGTCGTTTTAACATAGGATGTTTAAAATTAAATAAATTATCAATAATGTTAATTAACTGACCCAAAAATGTTAGAACATTACAAGTTCGTTTACATTTTTTTTTATAAACAATTAGCAAAAAGTATAACACCAACGAAGAGAGGAAACTACCGAAATGAATTATAAATAATTTAAAAGTGCTAACTGCTTAAGTACTAACTCTTTGCAAAGAGTTTCTCCCTTGCTTTGAGCATTAAAATTTGTGTAAATACTGGGATATGACAATTTCAATTCTCAGGCTTTGTATATTTGAGTGGAGCTATGTAGTAGGGTTTGACGTATCAATTTATTTCTAAAATGTATCAGGTCTGTGTGTAACTGAGCCTTCATTCGAGATGATCAAATTCTTCCTTTGTGCTCGAAATTATTGTTCAGGTGGCTGGACAATATTGCTTTTGTCCGGTTTCGTCTTGTTAAGTTGCCATTACATGTGGTAAGTAGGTACATTAGGTAACTGTTAAGAGTTCTAAGCGAGAGTGACAAAGATGTATAGTGGGTTATGAGATGATTATTTAGTGTGTACCTGAGGGTAATGTAGGGCTAATAGATGGTCCTGTCGGGGGAGTAGGCGGTAATGCCAACAGTGACCCCCCACCCCGACACAAGGGCCAAGAGTGGCAGAAGGTTTTAGTGGGTATTCCTGGCCGTTCGGCGCGACTAGCGCGCTAACGCTTCCAATCGCCAGGCGAGTCCCACATAACCCGCCGCACCTCACCATCAGCCACGCGGCGGGTATGCATAAAAGCATTTCCCTCTATAAAAAAAAATAAATAAAAAAAAGGGCTAATAGATGGTGCGATGTTAAATAAGGTTCATATAATTATTATTAATCTCAAAATGTATGCACGAATGAAGCAATTGAAAACACAAAATTCAGCTAAATTTCAGTTTTGCTCAATATCTAAAAGTCAGATGATTTTAAAGATCCCTCAAGTTATCAGAAATAGAGCGTAGAAAAAGCAGAATTTCCGATAAAACAGCTTTGCTAAGCGCTACAGAAAAATGCATCGGGCACAGAATTTCAAATAGATGTTCTTCTCGTTTGTAATAAAGTAAATTTTCCTCTAATTTGGGGTCGTGGTGTTTGTGCCCCGTAATTGCAGGTTTGTCGGTCAAGCAATTTACTTAATGCAGTCGTAAATTTCTATTAATGGACCGGGAAAACGCGGGAATGTGTTTTAAAACGCAAGATGGCTGCGGAAGGTGTGAAAAGTGAAATAAGTAATAAATTCAGTGAATCATTTCTTTTAAAGAGTATTTTTAACCGACTTCAAAAAAGGAGGAGGTTCTCAATTCGTCTGTATGTATAATATTTTTTTTTATGTTTATGAACCGATTTTGATGATTCTTTTTTTGTTGGAAAGAAGATGTCTCCGAGGTGGTCCCATTTTAAGGAAGTCAGGATCTGATGATGGGAAACCAGAGAAAACGAGGAGAACTTTCAAAAATTGTATGGGCGACTAGTGCGTTTATAAGTTTTTCAATAAGTATCTTATGTAAACACTTTAATTTTAATAGTCTGGAGTAGGTCTGATGATGGAGCCAAGGTACAGTCGAGGGAAATCCTCAACGATTAACAGTAGCTACCTTGTATTTGGGCTTGATTATTTTGTATTATTAAGGACTTTACAGCTAGATGGGTTGTGACTACCATAAGGGGTCTGATGCTGAAGACGTGGGATAGCGTAAAGAACTCCTCAACGGTATACGGTAGCTACCTTGTGTTTGGACTTAATTCATTTGTTTCGATAAAAGCTTTGCACCCGTATGAGTTATAATGAAGGTTTTCAGTAAATCTGATGATGGAGACCGGAGACAGTTGAGGGAATTACTCAACAAATTACAGCATGTAACAAAGGACAACCACTTTTCGACTCAAGTAACGGGCGTTTCTCCATTCGAGAAGCATCATTGATCGATCCACCACTTAAAATTGTAAAATAAAATAATTTTTAACAAAAAATAAACTGACTTCAAACTAAAAAGCAAAAAATAACTTTGCTTCCCACAAAAAGTAATACGCATTTTCATTTAGTATATAGAAATGATTCAATAATTATTTTATAATTTAGAAGTCGGTGCCAAGTAAAACAATAAGTGTTTGTTTGGTTAAATCGATATTGTATAGATTGTTGTAGCATTTGCTTGGTACCGACGTCTAAATTATAAAATAACTATTGAATCATTTCTATGTACTAAATGAAAATGCGTATTATATTACTTTTTGTGGGAAGCAAAGTTATTTTTTGCTTTTTAGTTTGAAGTCGGTTTATTTTTTGTTAAAAATTATTATTTACTCATGCTTTTATACATACCTCTGATGTGTCATATTTATGTTTATAAAATATAATTCATAACACTCGTTATAGTTTTATATTTGCTGTTCAATATGTTCTGTATTTATTTATATACCTGTTGATTTTTAACCAGACATGGTTAATTAATACAAGCATTTTACTCCAATATCAGCTTCATTTCAAAAACATCGGTATTAATAATATTAATAACTCATGATATTAAAATTGACTTTAGTAGGTCATCGAAGGCACTAATTATTATGATGTATTATGATAATTACGCAGCCACATTTCATTCGCTCCATGTCAATTTTATGGTGACATGATTTATTTTCGTTTATTAAAAACTGCAGTTTGTATTATTTTTTGTAGTTTTTAAGATATAGCCCATAACGTTTTGAAAATGGGTCTTTCTTTTGTTAAAATATATATAAATAAAATAGCTTAATTGAAGTTAACTTTGACTTATCTCATACAGGTTACTTTGTATCTAGTTATTTCTATGTAACATAGACCCTAACTTAACTGAGGCTTAAAGTCAGCGCAATTCAGCGAAGTTTAGGTAACTTTCGTCCTGAATACAGCTATTGAGCCCCTCAAAATTACTGAGGGCCCGCCTGATCGGAGTTCGGTATATTTTTTGTCTAACAAAAAAACTTTTTAGTCATTGTACTGGGAGGAAGTAGGACGCTAGGGTTGCATAAGCTAGTATTTAAGGAATACGATACATATAAGATTTAATGTTATATTTCAGTTTATGTCATTATTTTACGTTAGTAATATTGAGTATTTTAATGATGTCGAGAGATTAACGTAATTTTGTGTTTTTAAAAGACATGAAAATTTGCTTTTTGTGGTGCATTTGAATCATTTTGATATACGGAATACGTTACAATTATTACAGAAGAAAGCCTATGCGTTTTTGTTTTGTTACAAATTGCACATATTTCATCATAAGGCAGCCCTACAAAAACGCTGGCTTAATCTGAAAAGGTCGTATTTAATCGCTCGAAATTGTTTCGTCCATGTATACGAGCGATGAGGTGAAAGTATCGATTTTAATTACCTTCTTCTATTGCTTTGTTTTGGGTGTTCGCTAATATAATAATTATATACCTATATGATAGTATCTCATAACCTTGTAGGTTTTCATAATATCCTTTATAATATAAATTCGTGTTTAAAAATCGGAGTGTGTGTAAATTTTAGTATTTAAAAATAAGAACAGCATTTAGGAATAGACGTTGAATGTTTAATGTTGGATAATAAATGACATCACCAAAATTTTATTCCTTTGAGCTTTATAGCAAATAATAAATGTTAATGAGAGCATAATTCACTAGTTGTCTGTCTGCTTCTATAGCCTTGATTTCTGTATGAAATGTTTATGAAGATTTTCAAGGGCACGCGCATTAGAGGCGCCCCTCTATGAAAATTATAGCGATTATGTATAGATATTATATTGTATAAAATTTGTGATTTTGTTAGAAAAGGTTCATAATTTTCAGAAGTGGGTATGGAATATGGGTCAGCTAACATTCTTTAAGTTCTATTAAGCCACTGTATTCTGACTGCTCGTATTTAAACGTTATACGTACGTGAAATGTATAAAACATTCAGAAAATCTATTCAAGAACACTAGACCAGTCTAAAAGCCGTCGGGAACATCGTAAACACTGAAGTATATCTAACTTTATTTCACGGAGTAAAATTCAAACTAACCTGTGTTGAGACGATTTGTAAAAAGCAAAGGTCGAAAGCGGTAAGCGTGCATTTTGTGAGCATTGTATGTGACATGTACCGCCGTCAGTTCAACTTAGGCCTTGGTTTTATGAACTAGGTGATTTTTAAAGCGATTTTTGGATCTTTAAAAGGTTTGTTTAATTTTTTGAAACAATTATTGGTCACGATATACCGATCGCCAAGAGCCTGCCTGTCTGGTGTCGATTAAGTGTCTTTTGGTCTATTGTCAAAATTTGGGTTTTTTAATAAATAATATTCTTATTGTTATTAGTTACGTGTATGACATAAAAAAGTTGAGGTGATTTCATGTTATGTAAAATAACCTGACCAATAAATGATTGCCCCTCTCAATGGCAATATTATCTCTTTAAGGATAATAAGTAATGTTAAAAACCACGATATTTAAGATATGCAATTCGGAATCGCTATTTTTCTCCGAACATATCTAGAACCAAAGCTTTAGTATTTCCAGCTCAAGTGCAGAGCCGAGTTTACAAAAACGCAAAAAATTTTCTTTGTGACACTGCTCTCTTTATTTGCTTTTCAAATGCTCTGGCTCTTGTAGTAAAATCTCACAGGTATAGGTTGACTTTATTTTTTACTAGCTATTGCCCGCGACTCCGTTCGCGTGGACTTTCATATAAACTGTGACCCTCCCTTTTCTCCCTTACAATCCTCAAAAATTGTAGCCTATGTGTTATTCTGATGTATAAGCTATATTGTGGTAAAGTTTCATTCAAATCCATTCAGTAGTTTTTACGTGAAAGAGTAACAAACATCCATACATCCATACATCCATACATCCACACATCCATACTTACAAACTTTCGCCTTTATAATAGTAATAGGATGACACTTCCAAATGTTTGTTTTGTCGAGTCTGTGTAATTTTTACAATAATATTCTCTAGAAGATAAACATTGTGGAATTGAACCGGCTTATAGTGAAAGATAAATAATGAATTTTTCATATCTTCAATATAAAATCACGTATGATGATAGATTTACTCATAATGGTGTTAAAATTGAAATTACATGAGTTTGGTAATGAAATTTAGGTTTGAGTTTTTGTGTAAGTAGTGGACGTCTCTTTGAGGCGATGTAGTTACACAATTATGAATTTAATATTTTGTTCATGATTATTTAATATTGGCGGCCTATAGTGAAATAGAATAAATAAATAATTAAATAAGAAATTGTATTCTTTTTTCTGATATCCCCATATATGCTCGAGTTTTTGCTTAGGTAACTATATAATATGGTTTAACCTTAAGAAAAACGTAGGGTTGCGAGGTTGCATTTTGAAAGCGTCAAGTGCGTGTTCTTAACGCGTTTCTATGTACTTCACAGTGCTTTTATAGTTATGAACAGCCTTTCTACGTATAAACCGCTCATTTGTATATTAAAACTTAATTAAACATAACTATAACACTAGAGTATTTTATGCGGAATCGCCATTGAGATATTGATACCTTAAGTCGCCAATATAGTTATACTCGTATAGAGGCCTTGTGCTTTTCACACACCAATAAACCATGAAATGTATTAACATAAAAAATCCACTAAAGAATCGCGATTACGTTGCTATCTGTCGTAATTGCTCAGAATAAACATTTACAAAACACCCCGGGAAACAAAAGAAATATGGAGGCAATATGGAAACTCATAAAACCTTAACTTATTTATTCGTAGCTCGTTGCGATAAAGACGAGAGCGATATAATTTATCGCCGAGGTCTTTTTGACCCGCGGTACAATCACATTATTCGTGTATTTGTTTGAGAGCCCTTCTGAGAATAGCTCTGATTGAATGGGTAAGTTATACTAGTGTTGTACTTGTAAATAATGTATTTACTGGCATATAGTTTTATTAGACACTAAAGCTGATTTAAGTTCAATGGGTGGAGAGATATTGTGGTTCGTTGGTTATTTTCGAACACGACTCCTATATGTGAAAATGTGATTTCGAAATGCGTTCGGATTTGGGTTAAGCTGGTGAACAACTTAGATTGAATATATTTCCGGACAATAGTGGTGTTGGATTTTTAAATTCAACTGATTATGAAGAGTTAGTGTTGTTCATGTTATCACGTAAGAAGATTAATTTGGTAAATCAAATAAAATAAATTTGCTATTACATTGATATAAAATGATTTTCAAATACCTTGGAAACAAAAGTCCAATCGATTTATTTAATTATTATAAAACGTCGCTAGACGTAACGCAGTACGTTTTATTACTATCTACCAAATTATTCAGGATTTATTTTTCAATACATCATCTATTCGGTAAAACGTTGTCTATTTTGTATTATATGTATAAGGCTAAGATGTCGCACACAAAATTTGAACTAAAAAGTAAATCAATTGGGGCTATTCAAAGTAATGTTTTATGCATTTTGAATAATAAATACTTATATTAAGTCAAAGTCTAGATATTGCAAAGACATTGAGTGCAGAAAGCCGTAATGGCAGCTTAATTCCCGACAGAGGCTATATGAGGACTGAATAGACCTAGCTCCGAGATGTATGGCATCGGAAATTGGAAACGGTCAGATGTAGGGTGACAGAGTCGTCAACAGATCAAAGTACATACTGTACTAATGTAGATTGTATCGAACTCGACGCAAAATTGGTATCTGCCCGAATTTTTATTGTTCATATACAGAAAGACCTTGGTGAAATGGACTTAAATAATTTGAAAATATCGCATTAAAAAAATCCTGCCTCAGCAGTTACTAAGTACCAACTGAGTTTGAACTTTTTCCTATTGAGTTACACGTTCTAAAATAAATTTACAACAATAACAGATACAGGTAGGTCCAGTTGATGATGATGTTGTTGTAAGATGTTGTCTAGTTGAAAACACATAATCTGTATAAAATGATATCAGTATCGTATTATTATATTTTGTCTTTTAAATAAGCTATTTCAACATTGAATGCATATGTTCGTAACTATGAGATGAAGTGAAATTGTTTGTCTTAATTTTATTGAAAATGAAGGATTACCTACAACGTAATGTCCAACAGAGAATGCATACATAATAAGATTGAAGAAATACAGACAGAACCGTATGTTTTATGCAACGCTGTTAGATGTCGACAGCCTTTATTAAAGCTATTTGCACATTTCCAACAAACGGACAGATGTACATCAAATCGTAACATTATATACATTCAATTTTGTACCATTGACCCGTTTTGTTTTGGTGAACTCAAATGGTATAAAATTCTAGTTTTATCTCTTAACTTAAAATATAAGAATCCATAAATTCTATCAAAGTAGAAATAAGACCAAAATAAATGTAATGTTTTCATGAAGTTTGTACTAAGGTGTTTGTTTAATATATTTCTTAATAATTAGTGTTTTGACTAATTATTATCACAACGACTTTTTTGGTATTGCAAATAAGACAAATAATTTTACTAGTCCGAAAAATCACGATAATGAAAGTAAAAGAATTGTTATTTATTAATGGCAATATTGTTGGCAACAATTTTAGATAATAAATTAACGGCACTAAATGAGAATATTGACATCGTGTAGAGTAATGTTATTCATATTGTATTGCAATTTCGTCTTAAGTGCGTACGGGGACAGAAAACCCATTTTTCTAACAGCTATTTTGTCGTAATAAATTGTTCAGTTTTTTGACACGAAAAAACCGTCCTCCGTCATTTATTAGGTTTTCACAGACGCATTTATTTTCGTTTCGTTGACAAAATTATACATCAAGATGCTATTCAGTTTCATTTACACAAACCTGCGACACACGACGTCCTTTATAATTTAATTATGCTTAATAATTTATTTTAAATGGCAACCGTTAAAAAGAATCTCGAGTATCGAGTAAACACGCTTTAATTTAAAATAAGTTTTGTTAATGGCTACGTAAGAATCTTAACTCTGTGTTTTTATTTAGCTCTATTACTTCTAAATAATTTAATGTTTAGAACAGTACCTTTTTTACTGCAGTTTGATCTCAAGTTTTTTTTATAAAGTATGAGTTTATCTATTACAAACTGGCTCCAGTGGTCATAAAGGTTAAAGTGCTTCTGTACAGGTACGTAGAAATCGTAACATTATAAACAGTCTTACATTATCACTTTAAAATTCACCGAGCATTTCTATATAATGGCTGGAGCTTTTCTTCACGTCATATTAAAAATGCATTTTACAAGCTGGCTTTAAAGTGGAACTGCCGTTAAAAAGTGCCTCCAAGAAAATGGAAAAAGAAAAATAATATTTTTATACTTATACACCTTAAATTTAAAATCTAATGGAGCCTGCTTTGTTTCTGTTTGTTATTTATTTATTTATTCTTTTTTACATATATAGTAATAGGTTATTTAAAACAAGAAGTAGGTACGCAGATGTCAATTGCGCTCAATTTATGAGTAATTCAGACAAACAAAATAATATTATATGAAACATAATATTAAACGTTTATAGCCGAAAAAAGTATTAGAAGCATGTTGTAGGTACATTTGAGTATAGTTTATTTATCTCAAATATTAGTGAATAATTCACTCGGGTTCATGGAGATAAATTATGTACTTATTTGACCTGAGCTTTGTTCGCAAAATCTAACTTTCCTGAGCAAACTCTGTCATCGAAGCGAAATTTCGTAACCAAACTAGATGCGAGGTCGGTGCGTGTATTTTCTATTTCATAAACGGATTTTAGCCATGGGAAAATCTATTTTGGCAGAAAACTTCATTTACACTAACTTTTATTTCAATTGTTTTACTTATAAAAAAAAATACATATTAAAATCGATTATTTCGTTGACGATACTTGTCCCTAAATTTAAATTCATTGATATGCATATTAATACTGTTCAGTTAAGAATGCTTTTACATTTCTTATCGCTTGTTTAAATTAATACACAGGTATATTTATTTAGCTGGTGAATAAAATACGTGTTTTATAAGTTAATAACGTGGCTTAGCTGAAAAAATACAGCATTGCTAAAGAGAGCGTAGCTTTATGCTAAATCGTATATAATATACATGAAGAACCATTAATATTGCACCTAGAATTGCATGGCAGAAAAAAGTGTACCAGCTTCGTGCTTTTTCTTAAGCTGTTTTTTTATTTTCACTTCAGCGTCTCTGTCTTTCATGTCGTTCAAATGGATGTTAAAAATAAATGTTTGTTCTTATTTTTATATAATATGTAAATTTATCTACGAATGAAATTGTGACAGACCTTAAAATAGTTAAACCTCCTTACACGTTATAATATCACACTTTAACATTAGGACAATTAGTTGATGCTTGCTAATCTTAACGTTGCATTGGCTGCAGTTAAAATTCCCAAGTTGGACAAAGTGGCTTACAATGGAACCGGATACGAGCCGAATAAGCCTCCGTATAAACATTTATGTCCCTTTTAAAACGTTTTAACTGACAGTTAAAAAGTTCGTAAAATTTTTACTACAGTGTGATTTTACTGCCTTAAAAAGTTTCATTTTTAAACAATTATTCGTGGATAAAAGAACTCATTACTAAAATCTTACTTATATTCAACAATGTCGGTTTTGTTTGCACATTAACAACTCGAACACTGATTTGAGAACAGTTTTTTGGTTAGTTGTTTAGTTTACGACCCCAAATATGTAAAAATAATTGGCCAAGTGCGTGTCGGGTGATGCATAGGGCACGGAATAGATTTATAAAAAGTTAAAACGTGATTAAGATATAAAAGTGTGTCACTTAGTTATTCATATAAGAAATTGATTTATAATTAACTATCTTATAAATCAAGCTTCATATAAATGATAGTTCTAACACATTCTTGTATCATTTTTAAAGCACGCAAATAAATCATTACGAGTACATGTTTGTGTCAAATTCAGCACACTCACGCTTTGTTAGCTTTTCGCCTTACGAATACAACGGATTTAGAATCGTTTTGCGAGATGAATCAGTACAAATGCGAGTCTTACTGGAGTGATGTATGGGTGAAATAAAACTACTGGCGCGTTGTGTAAACGCGGCGTGTACAATGATATTTTTTTGGTAGCTGGCAACTGAATAACGACCCCGCATCTATTAGTTATTGTTCGCCAAATTATAACGATGATGCTTATAAAAATAGACTTAGGTTACATGAATAATATTATTATATATAATATATATAGTTATCTTACAAAAATTCAAATTATTTTTTTTAATAAAAAGTGTAACAATACAACAATATTTTCAGTTGGAGATCTAGCCAAGAGATAGGAATGACACTGTTTAGTTAGTGATCGAAATATGAGAAGTTTAGATTGCGAGAATCTTATTACAACCAGCGGCGATATTGAGATTCTTACTATTGTTTTCTTTAATACAGTCAGAGATGAGTTCAAGAGTCTTTATGTAAAGATTGCGATTGAATGATGATAGATATTGCAGTACTCGCTTAAAGAAAGTTCAGGGTAAAATGTGCTTCGTAAATAATAAGATGTCCTATAAGTTTATTTTAAAATGAAATAAAATTATAAAAATACTTAATCCTTGCTTTTATTATAAATGCGATTATAACTTAGTTTGGGGGTTACATATAAAATACCCATCCAAAACAATTTTATCAAAATTTTACATAATATATAGTGTCTACTGTCTAGGCCTTTGATATACATAGACTACCTTTTTATCGCGATGTACAGGGTTAACCGGCTGGAAATAGGGGTTGAAATTTTGGAACTATGTATTTAGGCACTTGATAAAAATTTGCAATTATATATTGGTAAGGACAAAAAGAGGAACTAAAATGGACAAAATTATTGTAAAATTAATCAATTAGTCGAATCTTCTTGGTTTATTGCAATGTAACCTACTTCGATAGAAACATGCCTGTATTTTAAATTCAAACGCAAAATAATGGTATAATTACTTACGTCAAAATTATAATCAGAATTCGTGTTCGAGACGGCGACACACTTGGATTTTCTTTGTCAAGTCAATGAGCAAATCATGAAGAAACAAAATAGTGAATTCTGTATTAAAAAAAATACTATGGTGTGCCCCTCTTCGTCATAATATATGATTTTAAAAAACGTAGATAGAATTAAAGAATCACATATTTCAATCATTTTGACGACCGCTTGGCGCAGTAGGTAATACACCTGCCTTCTGCGCGAAGGGTCTTGGGTTCGATTCCCACACCGGAAACATATATTTGTAATTTACATTTGTATTTTTCTGGGGTCTGGGTGTTGCTATGTATTGTATGTATGTATTTACAAAAGAAAAGTAATGTATATGTAATTTATTCCGTTATCTAGTTGCCATAACACAAACTTCGGCTTAGCTTGGAACTAGATGGCGCTGTGTATAAATGTCCTAAAAATATTTATTATAAAAAAATTTTTTGTACCTTTGCGGTGAAAATTTATTATAGTTTTGTTGTAGCCTAGGAAACTAAACGTTCACATCGAGTATTCGAAATCTTGAAGCATGCAATTCTGAAGTGAATTCATATTCCTTGTAGCAGTAAATCTAACAGGCTGCTGAGTTGGTTAGTCATGTCCAGGAAAATAGATTCGTACCGTTACACGGTCTACCTACATTCATTTATCTACAGCATATGCAGCTCAATGTACAGTGTACCCTAACCATATTATAAATGTTCGGCCTAGCTGTATCATTTTAACGTACTGTTTTTTTAATTAAAAATAAACAAAGACATTAGTACAAATAAGTTATTTCTGATAAAAAATATCTAATATTAAATTCACATTTTAAATTGACACTTAAATGTTATACGTAAATAAGCATGATTGTATAAAAACTTTCTAAAGGTTAGTCTTAAAAAAAAACAAGTGGGCTGTAAGCGAGAGAAGCTGGGAAATGTATAAGTATATGCGACTATGTTTTATAGAGTATTTAATGTCAAGATTTGTTATTTTTGATGTGTTAATGTTTATAATATATAATACTTATCGAAAAAGAACTAATATTCTCTTGTTATTGTCCGAAATATGCAATAAAGTCAGCTATATTTTATCAAATTTTAATATTTCAGTAAAAGGGGAATTGGAGAGAACGAATGTTTCATAGAATTCAGTAATCATTTCAGTATTAGAGCAATCCAATACTGTTTCGCATGAATAGTCTAATTCTTCAATCATTTCCAAATAAAGATAAAAAACGTTTTACATTTAGAGTTTCATTGAATTCAGCTCCAAAGCTCTATGATATAATTTTTTTATTACGTTTCAAAAACTAATCTAATCTAACTACAATTTAAGTAGTAGTACAATGCGGCTAAACGTGTACCGCTTTATTGGAGAACGTATCGCAATGACAATACGGCTACTCGTTGAACCGCCGCATTACAAAACGGCCCTGTTTTTTTAAACGGCTAGGCGTAATGTAATACAGCGGATTATACAATCAGCAGATTTGGGCGTACAATATTTGCTGTATGTTTTATACATAGAATAATAACACCTAGAACCGCAATATGCATTAAATTTAATTAATTTTAAAAAATTTCTTTGTTTTTAAATTAATTTTAAAAGCAGACCATTTTGTCTACTTAAATAGATTGTTGCCGCAGTGCATCTCATGAAAATTCGTATGTTAATTCATTATAGCAACAACATTATCGGTGGGCTTGTGTGCATGTCATGGACTATAAGAATACGCTTTTTACACTTACCTGCTTATTATTATATTTACTACTACAGTTTTGATAAAGTTTGGCTTCACTTACGGCGGACCGATTATTAAGGGACTGTCAGTGTATGGGTTGTATACTTAAACTTCACGGAAAATAAATTCAATAACATGTTAATCTATCGCGATATTTTTCTCGGCCATTAGTGGCACGTGATGTTCTTAAAGATTTTCGTTACGCCCGGACAAGAAATAAGGTATTAAAAGGTCTATAAAATATATATAAATATAAATTATAGGCCGGTAAGAATATTTTATTTCACATTATTTTAATATATTTAGAAAAATTAAGATTTAAGATTAAAATGACAATTTTAAATGTTACTCGTTGAAATTGCGTTTCCTTTTAGATAAAATTGATTATCTTTGATATTATATTATATCTTGTAGGATTGTATTAAAAAATCAATCAAGACCCGTTTGAGGTAAGCCCCTAGCGATCAATCTAATTGAGCAGGGATTTGTGATTAATATTAAATGAGACTTACGGGCCGTGATGATTTGATTTCCCAATACCAATACCAGTGGTAATACAATAACCCGCAAATGTCAAATTTAATCAATGATTGATTGTACGTTATGAAACAATAAGAACATCATGCAATTTTGCAGTATTTGTACATATCATCTAAGGCATAATATTGTAGTTTTTACAAAAGTAGGAGTTAAGTTTTTTTTATAAAAATAATTTAAAATATTTTAAATCTAGAAATTTTAAAACCATCTAGGCGTATAAATTTCAAAGCATGATATTGAATTAACAGAAAATAATTTCATATCAAACGGAGGTATATGACAATATATATTTCGGATAAAATAAATGGAAGCGTATAAGAATTTAACGTTAAACTAAACAGTAGCTTAACTTAATGTTATTTTGTGTCTATTCCACAGTATTTGGAACGCTTATCTTTTTGAAATAAGTACGTGTATTTTCTCTCCCGTGCAGGGTTCATTACAGTCATTACTTTAATGACCGTTTTCTCGCTGCATTATATATTTATTATCTATGGAAACATTAGATACGCCGGCTGCTATTAAAGATGGCGCTTAAAACTTTTGAGCGCTTTTATATCCGAAGTTATTCTATTAAAATTGCTGACAATGTAAAAATTGCTTTTTAACAATTTTGTTTTTTAAAGTTTCCGAATTTAGATTTATTTGGAAGTTTGTCTCTTTGTCTTATGAATATTTTTAAACATTTTCAATAAATATGAATGTAAATTATGACAACAAAATTTGTCATCAATATTTGACGTTGCAAAATAAGTAATTATAAACACGTTGTTTATGTAAACGCAATTATAATTTTTAAATTAATTAATTTCTTTACGTCGCGTCGGTCCCAAATATAACAAAACATTCAATAGTTAACTCAAATAGCGTTATATTTCTAAGTCGCTTAATTTTCTTGAAATAAAAAAATAAAACCACATTTAACTAAGTCTTATTTGATCGCAACTCGAAGTGAAATGAAATAGAGTTGAATTCTCCCAGTCCACAGAAACAAGTGAACCTTTTAATAACGCTCGCATTATAGTTGTAGTGTACAATAAGATTAACTACGTCACCCGCAGCCGCGCCGTGCTTTCCAACGAATTTCCTTTATATTAGTTACACAAAAAACCAGATTCTTTTAAACGTATTATAAATTGTTGAGTGAGTAAGTTTTACTTTGTATTGTTACTTCTTGATGGCGCTGGCATTAAATAAATATAATATGGTGATTCCTTATGATGGAACTCTGAAAAGAGTTTTTTCAAGTTTCATTTAAAACATAAATCTATTTATTAAACACTATAATTACCTGAAAACAGAAACAACATTCATGTGTATTGCTTCAACAGTTAACATTATTAATTTTAAACTTTTTACGCGATCTTCTTATACATAGCAAATGAAAGATGACGTCAAACTTTTATTACTACACGTGACGCCGGGCGCCTCTCTCTATCAATTTGACAGTTTGTGATTACAGATAAAATATAGGTCAAAATTATACATAATTAAACATAAAATTAGTAAAGTCACAAATTTTACTATTGAAAAAAAAATACAAATATAGGTAAGACGACTTCGTATCATCATTAAAGTATCATCATAGTATTTTATTTCTTGATATTGTATACTAGTGAATATGTTATGAAATATAATAATAAATTATGTATTTAGCAACATTACAGGATTAGCTTATGTTTCAAGATAATAGTAATAATTCTATTGATTAGATTGTGGTAAACCCAATCTTGCAAATTAATTATTCTTAGTGTCTACAGCAATTATATTATACCATATATCCTTTTATATTTGCTATTCATAGACTATGAAACAGTAAACTGAAAAATAAGTAAGTTTTAATGATGAATAGTTTTTCAACTCGTTAACCCAAGTCGTGGCATACCTATTTTCTCCAGACGGCAAGCTTTTATAACCGTAAACCGTAAGTTTTAAACAGCAAGACTAGTACTCTTAAATAAGTCACCGAGATCATTTTTCAAGTTTTCGTTAATATTTATTAGTTTGATTTATTCGGAAAACAAGCTGTCCTGACTTTTGTTACGTTATCGACTTTAATTTCTTATCAAATCAATCACCTGAAAGAGGCAAATTAAACTTTCACAACAATAATTGACGCACGATTCACTAATAACATTGATGTTACGCTGAATTTGGTTCGGAATATCAAAAGGGACACACATTTGCATTTCAATTTCAGCCATTAAAAGAGCAGACATGCGAATATTGGGGAAAAATTGTCTATTACGTGAAGGGTCATGAATTTGTGAATAGAGAATGTCAGTCACGTCCGATATGGCGCGTCTTTTGTACGTTTACTCTGCTTTTGTTTAATTTTATTGTTTACTAGTCGCGCCCCGCGGCTTTAGCCGCTTACTCATATCATAAGCATTTAAGCATTGGTAATTATTCATATATACCATACAAAAAAATCCATTACGAGAGCGTTAAAAAATAAAATACAATTAAACTAAAAAATTATACTAGCATCTGGCCCGATGCGATATCGTTGTACCTTCCTTACCAGTTACCTCATACCCTAAATAATTAATTAAATATATTGAAAACAGTTCAGTAGTTACCGAGTTATGCATTTAGCAACACATTTATTGATTTCTTCTTATTTTATAAATAGAGACATTTTTTTATATGCATGATTTGTAGACCTTTTTTTGTTAGTCCTTTCTAGAATAAGTTGGTCAAAGTTCTTAATATGATTTATAATATAGATTCGTATGGATAATTAAAAAGCTTGTTTCTAGTTAAAAACTATGCTGCCACTGTTACGCTGATATTGTCAACAAACACACTACTACAAGGTACTGCAGCCGGGAGTTTATAAACTTCCCTAACAGTAAATGGATAATCTCCTTTTAAAATTAAAAACATGAAGTAGAAACTGTGGAAACAGAGGATAATTTGCGAGTGAAGGTTTTGAGCTAAATTAATAATAAGTTAAGCGCTACTGAATTAAACTTCCATGATTAGGTATATTTTAGTTGGAAGCCTGGACATTACCTATATTTTAGTTTAAGTGAATCACAAGTAACATTTTATATTGAATCGTAGATGTGAATTATAGATATAAAGGAATTATAATAAGAGCAATTATAGAATTCGATCACTTGAATGTGTCTCTCAGAAATGGGAATACCTATTTATCTTGTAGGATATTCTTTGTACAGAATAGTTTAAAACCATTACCATGACGATTCGAAGTTGTTGTTAAATGTAGCCTAGTTGAATAAATATATGATATATTTGACATGACATAAATCTTTTTTATAAAAATATAATAAGGTTGGCTTAATTTTGTCTGAATTTAAAAATAGTTTATTTTGCATTCATTCAAAATAATATCCTACATTCAAATGCTTGTAAATTTTAAATAGTATCCTTGTAAGTCGTGAGGATTCAGTTAAAAGACGAGATCTGGCGTAGTCTAAGTCCATTAATATTAAAACACTTGTACCAACACAAAAACTAGGCATTCCTTTGCCTTCTTCAAACCTTTTTTACTAAAAGTAAGCTTAATTTTTTTGGTACACGTCTTATTTTTCACAAAAAGGTTGTATCTGAATGACTGACCCCAAGGGTATACAGACACTATCTACTCCACTAAGCACTGCGCAGCTGGGTTTTTAAACCTTATCTTTATGAACCCTAGACAATGTTGGAGGATTTTTTGTTATTTCAAGATGTTGTTCAAACTTGAACGTTACTATGCATGTATAAAAAACAGAAGTTCTAGTGTAAAAATAGCTGCAAAGGGTGAAGAATGTATCTTTAAATGTGAAAATTTTTCTTGGATCGTATAAAAGTACTTGTATATGATATCAAAATTCGGTTTTATCTAGAATCTGATCTATAAACGGTAGCCGCATCTTGTGGTTCTACCCGTATAATTTTTGTTACAGTGAGAATACCGGTATTATTATTTTTATTTTTTTTAATTTAGACTGCTGATAGCATTAAAGATCCAAAGTTAAGCGGTTAAGATTAAAGGACCTTCGAACGTACATACATCTACACAAACTTTGCATAATCCATAAATATTGTAATTTAGATTTTTACATAAAACGTACTTACACAGAGGGTATAACAACAGTAAAACAATTCAAAGAACTATACTGTTCTGTTTTTAAGTTGTACAAAATGGGTGTATTCAAGAAAATTGCTCTGAAATCTGCGTGCGATTGCATAATGCCACTACTTGGAGCGAATTTCCTTGCACTCTCGGCTATTACTTAGATACTTATGATGTTTATTATCTTTGGAAGTATTTACTTTGCTTCTAAAATCTTAAAAGGGAACGAATTTTCTTTTCCGTTACATATCGTCGGCATCATGACGTGTAAATTAGTGTTACAGACGCAGAATTTATATTTCGGCATATTTTATAATTCTTGATAATGAAAATATGGAACATCTATTAAGGTTTTTAGTTTGTAGTTCTAGTTTTAAACTACATCAAATGTTAAACATTTTACGAGATGTGAAACATAAGGAAGGAGTTGCCAGTTAAAAGTTATGACGTGATGTCGTTTCATTCATTTAACTTGGAAAGTTAAACTGTGTGTGTTTGAAATATAAATTTCAAATATTGCCTTAAGAATTTGGCCAACAGAATTTGTCAGTCGTAGAGGAAGTAAAACTTTATAAAAAGCATCGTAAAAATTCGAATACATGTTTATTTTCTATATTTAATTGCTCACTTATTTACTCACTTATAAGTGCTTCTTTTATATTCAGCAAACATATTAATAAAGAAAACGACGATGAAAATATTACTGTTTGAGGTAGGTCAATAAAAAACGAAATAAAAACGATATACCAAGCGACTGAGGAAAATGTGGAAAACATATTTGCTTATATCTGTGGTATGAATCGGGAAGTAGTCATCGTGGATACGACATGAACTCGTTCAGGCAATCCCCAGTTCAGGCCAATATTAAAAATGTAGGCGGAAATACGGAAAAAGGCAGACGGTCGAGTACTGCTTTCGGTTATGAACTGTTCATTTTGCTTTGCCCTATTCCCTATTCGCGACTTCCAGCTTTTCAGTTAGTTAAAACTTTCTAAATTATTCTCGAATGTGGCTGTTTTACGCTTGGATTTGCCGATTTAGGTTTCATGGGTTAGTTTTCGACGTGCTTTCAACTTTTTATTTTAGTTGTTGAGAGCTTTAATGTTTCAGTCAACTGTTAAAACAGGTTAAATTTTATAATTAAGAACGTCATTTAGAATACTTTGAGAATACTCTCTAAATATTTAGTTTTTAATAGGAATTTGCTTTTTACCTGTCCATCTGTCTATTTGTGATAAAACAAGTGTAAGTAAATATAATATCATTCAAAACGGTATTATATCGGTCAATCTACATAACAGATAAATTGTATATTATTTGTATTCAAAAGTGTAAACGCTAACAATAGATTTTAAATAACCACTAACCTGCATATCGCCAGCTTCAAAGATGAAACTGCTATATCAAAACTTTCAGTGCATTGCCCTTTGACCCTTTGGCTTCTGACTATGAATTGCATACGAATTCCCAACTCAGCCCGAACTGTTGATCAAACAATTAAATTTAAATTGTTTTCAACTCTAATAATCATTAAAAAAATCAATTAATAACTTTGTAGGTACAAATATATTATAATTACTTCTAATAAGCAAAGCATTCGTTAATCAAGTGTGTATTAAAAGTGAACAGATAGATGTGGAAGATAATACTTTTGTAAAATGAATAAATTACCATGTCTCATATGGCAATCTGGCTAAGCCGCTTACCTGCAAGATGGTGGCTGACGGAGATTTGCGGTTTCAAACTGCGCCCGTAACATCTGCGTAAATTATGGTTGCCTGGTACTTTATCTTTCTAGACTTTGGATGAGCTCGGGGCTTAAAGTAGTTTTCCTTTCATTTTTAATCTATTGAATACAAGGAAAATTAGTAGTAGTAGCTACTGCATTGCCATGAAAGACAAAAACTGTAACTAAATAATGAAATAATCTACAGATACTGTAATATATTTTTGTTAACTTTTTGGCTAACAGACCAGAAATTACAAAAATGATTAATTTAAATAATGTACATTAATTATGGTTGTGTTAAAATAATTCATAATCCATTTTATATAGTTATTTTCATTTGAAACGTTTTTTGATATTTAAAGATATGATATTATGTGATGATATTAAATCGAAGTATAATGTGTACTTACATGTGATACGTGATCCCTTGTGTTTTATTCATTTTTGTTTCATTATTGGTGATATCAGTGCACAATTTAAACACACACAATGGCATTTTTAGTTTGTTCCAGAAACGTTTAACTCGCAGCAATGCCTAAAGCGAACTAAATGTAAGGCGTCCTAATAAGGATGTTTTTGCGTCTTCACAATGTTGCGCTAATAACATATCTATTTAATATAACATCACTGTTACTGTTAGATAAACGTAACCACTTTTAACAGTGTACTATGAAGATAAATCATTTATAATTGTAGGTACGATGGATGACTTAATTTAACAGACTCGCTCTCCGCCGATCGATCGTTAGGGTCGTTAAAAGTTTCACTTGCAATTTAAAACTACCCTCGTCAATTTTGCTTGCAATCATGCTCGGATAGTATTATTTTTAACGTTTAGATCGCTACCTAAACGAATAAAAATTCAATGAAATTATGTAGCTATTTCAAAGGATTAAAAATGAATTCCAATTAAAAAGCTAAGGCATTATTAACCAGAATTGACTGGAACAATTAATTTAATCAACAACTATAAAATATGAATAAAACGTGTTTACGAATTTATTTTATCTTCATAGGTTTATTAAACATTCGGTTTTTTCCGCACAGTCGTGATGCCTATATTAAGTAAAAATTACTAATATGAATTAAAAACACGTTATCAACTCGTTGTGTCGCTAATTTCTCAGCTCACCAATATAAAAGTATCTTCATGTTAGACTTCATAAATTTAATAATAATAGTTTACACAAACGTGTGAAAATGTTGCACCAATTGAACGAAATATTACAGATTGTAATATTATTAGTAATAAATATATAATGCACTATATATCTTGTTTCCCTTGTCGGCACTCATAAAAAATGAAGACAGCAGTAATCCAATAAATACAAATATAATATGAGTGACATAAACCCCACAATCTCAGATATGGCAGACTTATTGACGATAAACCGTTTATAGTGGGTCACTCCATATTATATTTCACATCAAAGACAGAAATAAAATCAGGTAGATTGTATCTTTGTCCTACTTTTTGTTTATAACCCAAAGTGGCCAATAAAATATTCTCTTTCATGACATTTTATTGTACCTGTAAATACTTAATTAGATAGAAGCACGAGGATTTATTTTCTTTCTTGTGTCAGTTGACAGCGACTCGAAATTTTTGTACGTTATTAAGATTACGTTACAGGAAAGTTTACATAATTCTTGTTATTTAATAAAAATATGTAAATTGGCTCGTTTAAAAATATAATATACTGTAAGATTCTTTATAACTATTTCGAAAAATAAAAAGGGAAATTTTCCCAGTTAAGACTAATTGCAATGAAGCTGTAGGCACTTACTTAACTTTGGAAGTAATTTCAAAGATAACAGTGAAGTGGGTTGTAAATTATAATATTCATGAGATCATATACTTTTATTATAATATACCAAATTGATCCCCGCTTACTAAGACATGTTAAAACATAAACATTGGGTATAAAAAGTGTATCTACAAATATATTTTAGAGTATTTATATCTTACTAGCTGTTGCCCGCGACTCCGTCCGCGTGGATTTTCATATAAACGTTGACCCCCATCATAACCCTTTTTCAGTTAAAAAGAGGCCTGTCCTTCCCCAGATTCTAGACCATCTGTGTACCAAATTTCGTTCTAATCGGTTCAGTAGTTTTAGCATGATGAAAGGACAGACAGACAGACAGAGTTACTTTCCCATTTATAATATCGGTATGGATTGGGTTTACACTGAAAACTAAATATACATTTTTATTAGGTTTATTATCTATATATCCAAACGCATTTTAGGTGAAGCTCCAAATGGCACTATATTCCTGGAAATAATAAAAAACCGTTGAAAATTCATAGGAAATAAAACTTGTGAATGAAACCTTACGTCTTCACAGTGCTCCAGCTCGCACCCTCTAGGTTAGATTAATTACTCCAAGACGTCACGAGTCGACGTTCCGAGTGCTAACATCAAATCGTATGTGAGTAATATAGATGACGTTCCTCGTTTCCTTTATACCCTTTCAATTAAATTAGTCCCCGGATATATTGCATGTACTATTTATTAACTACGTTGCTACGTGTTAGTCGTCTCTAAACAATATATTCAGAAAGGTATTAAATGATCTGTGTAAGTTAATGTTAAGATTGAGAATATATTGATTTTTTTACTTTTTCTTAAAAGTAATTATGATGCAGTTTTTTAAAATACAATTTTTATATGCATGTTTTATTCAGGTTTCTTTTTACTCTGGTTAAAAAATTTTACTTAACGAGACTCGTACGTAGCAATATTTTAAATATCCGTGGTTGTATCGAAGTTTTACATAATGATTTCAATTAATAATTTTATACAATGGACGTCCAAATCAGGCTTGTTTTTAGTTTGCAACGAAAACAGTCTATTGTATGTATAAATTGGAAGGCACGATTTTATGAACCTTTGTTCGTTCATAATGAGGGAGTACTGGGAACTAAATAGTTCCAAATCTTGTAGAACTAAATAGTTCTAAAGCTTATTCAAATACTAAATTCCGTTTCTTAGAATTCTATAGAGTTGTACGAAATACAGGCTACAATGGTAAGTTTAGAAGAAATTTTGGTTAAAGCTGCTTACTTAATAAGCCTCCAAAATATAAAGTATAGTAGAAAAGTACTACGTAATAAAATTGCAAGCCTAAAATTATTTTAACTTATAAAGATGCATTTATAATATGTGTCATACAAAAAAATATTATGAGATATATGGTCCGATCATATAATAAACTTTAAGGTAAACCCTAAAAGTGCTTAAGTCTAGTGTTACAGAAACGAAGTTATCTATTTATTTTTATTTATCTATACAACTATCTACATCAATCATATTTCGTTCATATGAGCTATTTAAAATTACTTTTTTACAAATTCCAACTTTATCAGCCACATTTTGAATATTAACCTCAATTTTATAAATTGCACGAGAGTGATTACAAGGCATATTTTTAACGACTCACGTAGCTTACAAAGGCGTTTTACGAGGTTAAGATTCAACATTATGTTAAAGTGCTTTCAGTACATCTGGGCTCGGATAATTGCGTTTTACACGTAAAATTATATCCATTTTTAGATCGTAAAGTGGCTCGGTTCGCACATTTATCGCGACTGCTGTAAATCAAACGGGAGTTAGAGACATACTTTACTCGAGCTAGCCTGCCTGCGGTCAAAAAATTGCGTGTCATACAGATAGCGTAATCTTCATAAGCCTTTTCATATGACTTGTATATATAAACACTATAAATCCGACTGTATACTTTATCTAGCGGAAAGCGGAAACACGTCGATGAAAAAATAATATAAATCTGTATTCACAAAGTACCAGATTATGTATACTATTGGTATGGTAATAAAAAACGTAAGAGCCAAAAGAACAAGAAAATTCCATGCTACGAAGCTTTCCTTTGTTAAACACATTAGTAAACAACGGACATACTTCAAACACTTTTATTAACTATTAAAGATTCATGTGTTTATTTCCTGATAAATGTCGTATCTAAAACCTACCGAGTTTTTGATCCAAAACATTTAGATTTGAGGATGAAAACATGTTCCCACAAGTTTATATATCTAAAATGGTTCAGTTCACGCGAGTTGTGTTAATTTATAGGTGTGAATTTAAGGGACATATGTCACTCTGCCGGATACTAATTGCGGTGAAAACGTTTTGTGAATTCCGTATTGCATTCCACTATTTTGACGTTACAACGATGTTGTTTGTATCACACTTTTTGATTTTATTTTTTTGTGAACACATATAAATTTTATGAAATACGTTTCCATAAAGACCTTTTTGAATACGGGGTGGCTATATGTTTGTTTGTTATTAAAAATTCATTTCATACAGCAATTTACTTTCAGTTTCGATAATACATAATATTATCGAGAAAAAATGATTCCTTTAATCTAGTTACTTTAAAATACAGTGATTTAATTATTTGTAAAAAAAAATGTAGACTGCTATATCGCGAAAGTGAGATATTTCTTCCTATACAAACATTAGATAAGAAAGGAAGTTGGTAACATTAAAAGCTTTGTTGTCTAAATAAATATAGAATGTCGCGAAGTTAAAAGACGTGTCGCATAAATCGAAAATTTTGATGATTTCCACTAAGTTAAGTACTTTTTGAACTTTGGAGTTCAAATTGTCGAAAGTCAATTATTATTTGTATTTCAAACGATTTCTTAACGACAGTTGTTCATGTTTGTGTGACGTCATTATCACCAGTAATAAGGATAATAAGATGCCGAAGGACTTCCTTTCATAATGTCTCTATATAATTTTGATGGTTGAACAAAGGATCATTATATATCGCGTCTGTGAGAGATATGCCACAGATATAGATGCTATATATAGGATAAGTAGCTTAGATTACGTTAATATATAGAGGTTTAATCAACATTAAAATATATGCAAGAGATTCCAATTCACAGATAATAAAACGTAAATTTTTAGACTTTCATAATTTAAAAGATGGCTTAAACCATTTTATCCAATGTAAATGTAACAAAAGCGAAGTGGTATAAAAATGAATGTGTATTCTTGACAATAGCCATTTTCGTGGTCGTTCGCGACATTGGCTCTTTATTATTTGAGTTACCATTTCCGTAGTTCATTGTCTTGATATGCATATCATTTCAATTATTTTCCTCATTTTTGTTAGTTTGAAACGAATTGAACTTTATTGTTGGCCTCATTGAAAAATTTATAAGTGTTTAATACCAATCCTCAAAATTACAAGCGGAGCTTAATACAGACCGAAATGCAATAAACTATTATATTCAATTTCATAACATTGATCTTTATAATGAGACTTAACTGGTTCATATAATCATAATATTTTGTATTCATCCAATGACAACTAGAAACTTGGAAAATAGTGTAGATACTAAGTACACAGAGACCTCGGTTCTCAGGACGCTTATTAAAACCGAGATACCTTCAAACATTTACTTTAAATTCCGCGCTTTGCAACGTTCAAGCATTCCATTGTTGGGATAGGGTCACAATAGACTTGGGATAGCTAGTAAAATAGGAGAATTCGAATCACTGACAGGATAACCCTCTTCTTAGTGGATAACGTAACACGATAGTTGAGTGCGTTATGTGTTTTCGGGGATAAAAGCAAATTTATTAAGACTGTTTTATTATGAAAATGTGCCTTTGATATATTTAGTAAGGATAATTTCAGTAGGGTATAATACTAACATAAAAATTATAATATATTCTTGTCACGAAAGACTTCAGTGCATACATATTGGAATGAATTTACCGTGAACATAATATTACTGTGTGGGTATTTTTAATTATAAAGTAAATGGTAATACTTAATTATAACGATATATACGAGTTACCCTCTACGGGAATGAAATGATAAGTTTTATATGGCTCAATATGAACGCGGTGACAGTGTAATGATGACTGTTGTTTCAGCGAGGCAGTTCAACTTGATTCACAAAGTTTATGAATAAATTATATAACGCCCAGCACTAAATAATCATATACACAAATTTTCTTGGTATATGCTGACGTATTGTTATTTTTTTGTAGTTTTCTTTTTATTTTACTAGACAAGAAATTATTAAAATGTAAATTGTTATGGTTTTCAAAAACTATCAATAGTTAAGACAAAAATGCGAAATTATGTACATGATTAATAGGCAATGTCTTATAAAAATATTTTTTCCATGTCTTGTCACCAAATAAAATGGACATCAAATTTTCATACAGTCGTAACCGTCAAAGCTCAAAAAATATATATTCCGGTCTTTTAAATGTTTTACTATTGATAACTCCAAGTGTCCCAAATTCACAATGGTGATTTAGATAGAAGCAAAAATATCAGTACTTAGGTTAGTTGTGTATAGGAATACATAAATAAAATCATTATATAGCCAAAATTTTAAAAATAAAATTGAAGCAAAATGAGCTCCAACCATTTATTTATATTACTTGCGAAAGTTTTGACACCGGGACACTCAAAACAAGCGCTGGTAATTGAACTTAACTCTCAAGGCTTTTACTGGAATGATTGGGGAATTCCAAGTGACACAAACTTTTGCGTTCCTAGTTTTTTGGGTAAATAATATATAATATTTTTTATCGCTAAAGTTGTCACTTCTAACTCGTAGCATTTTTCTGCTATTCTTAATGTAGTTGGTATCTGATCGTTGTGCTATGGTATGCTTATTTTAAGTAAAAAGTGAATTTACTATATTATTTTAGTAGTATATAAAAATTAAATACGGATGAAGCCCTTAAAATTTTCCTTTGTAAAAATGTTCCAATTCAATCATTCAGCTATTAGGGATCTGCGACCCGTTCGACCGCGTATATAGAACACAAATACGCTATGGCTTACACACACACACGCACACATACGAGATCCCTCATCCAGCTTGTTTGTATAAAGCAGAGTCATTGTGAGTTTTACGATCTACATACGTGGGGTTGCCAAATGGGCTCATGAAAAAGTGATCTAACTGCGATACCGCGTACTGGCAGGATTTTTATATCGTGTGAGGAATAGGGGAATCAATGAAATCAATATTATTATTTCGCAGTGTGAGAATAACTGTGATTGAGATAACAATATGGTACCTTTCTTCGCGGCATAGCTTGATATTTAAGTTTCATTCAACGGTTATAGCATTTATTTATAGAAAAGCATTTTAATAATGTTCCAAGTCAAAATAACTCTCTTCTCAGGGGTGCTCGCAAAAATAAGGATTTAGAATTAAATTGGAAGATTCTAATATCAAATAAACTGTTGTTTCGAAGATTTTTAAATTATGTTTATAAAAATACTAAACTCAAGCATTTTTTATTATTTTTTTTTAGTTTATACTTTGAACTGAATATACCTACCCAGTTGACATAAAAGTAGCGATTGTGACGTCGTTTGCAGATTTGTAACACAATGAACGTGCTTTGGTGTTCTCATTATTTTCAAAGCAAAAATCGAGAGAACGCTTTGCTTTGAATTTTCAGTATTTAGTTTTTAGTTACCTTTGAATGGGAAGGTTGGCTCAATTGATGACAACATTTACAAAGCTCCTTTATTCGTGTTTCATCATAATATCCATTGATGTCTAAATACGTAAATTATTTTAAAAGAAAATAAATTTGAGCAAGCACGTGCTCAAGGCTTCAAATTGGAAGTTCTATATTAAGGTTTAATTTGAAAATTCAATTTGCATATCCTTATCTCTGAATATCGATAAAAAAAATAATCAGAAAAACTGTCCGATAAAAATGTTTGATGTCATGGAGCCATTTAAATTGACGGAGAATTTTAGACGCGAACTTTGCCAATAAAGATGCCAACAATATAGCGGAACAATTTTAATAATTTGAGAATGACGCTTCGGACGAACGCCGACAATTTTATTACAGCTTTTTGAAACGTTTTGCGGCAACCGGGTGGATGAATGTCATATTTGTGATAAAATTACGATATTATAACAGAGGCATTCTATATTAAGCCGCGATTAAAGCTGAAACGAGACAAACTCGTGGACACATATTGGCAACAAATATTCCTAAAATTAGGCGGTAACCATATTATTAAACAATTTTAATAAAAGTCTAATCCAAGCGAAACAGCTTATCCGCGTTAAACGCGATGTATTTTCTCTTACTTTAGCCCACGTTTCGAAAACATTAAACCGAATACGTGGTCGCTGGGAGAGTATACAAAGGTCTCAATATGGACAAACCCACGCAAATGTAAAAGAAAATAATTTCGCACATTATTTATAGCTCTATAAACAAACTAGCTGACCCGTGGCCACGTCGTTGCGCATAATGTTAATTGTCCTTTTCGGCTTTTTATATAGCCTATGACACTTAGCAATAATATGGCTTTCTATTGGTGAAAGAATTTTTAAAATCGGTTAAGTAGATCCCGAGATTACCCCTTACAATTTAACAAACACACACACTTTACTTCTTAATATATATGTATAGATAAGCGATAGCAGATAATAAATAGACATTCGTGAACGCCAAATGAAGCAGTCAAAACTTTGAGCAACTGTTTGTTAGGTATATATAATCGAAGCCAGTAATCTTTGGATTTATTCAACATGCATTCGACTTTTGACTCCTATGCTGAGTCGTTCGTAATATCCATTAGGTTTTGGCTCAATCCGTTTTAATGGAAATCGTAAAAAATCAAGGAAGTTGATCACGCGCCACTTATTTATCAGCAGTCAAGCATTTGTTATTTGATCGGAAAGTAATATTCGAGACATTATATAGGGGTAATTAAGAAGGGATCAGTTTACTGTTTCCTAATATTATGAGCAATTTGAAACGTGATCGCCTTCAGCGATTAGATATCTCACAGGTCCATTAATGGCATATATGTTTGGGTATTTCTATATCAATGTATAGAACATGTTTATAATACATATTATTCATATGAGTTTTATATTTTCTTTATTACAACATATAGGTATTTACATTTTAGTATGAGTTTTTGTACCTCGCATATTAAATGTAAAATGCAAAACACTATTTACACGCGCCACATACAAAAAAATATTCATTTGAAGAAATAATTAAATTCGTATGTAGTTATAATTTCAGGAGACATAATTTGTATATAACTGTAAATAATGTGTTTCATAAATAGTAATGAGTGTTATTTGCCACAAAAGCATTAAATTTGCGGTTCAAGTAATGACATTAATTTAAATAACCAGGCGTATATAATAGTGACTTCACTATTCATGATTATTTAATAAAGTCAGTTCATAGCCAATAATTTTGTTTTGTTCTCACAAACACCTATTAATATAATCAGAGAGAAACAATAGTATATTTGAGCTGAAATTTAAAATGTTCGATTCGATAGATTATGTGCGCGCTCATCTCAAAATACTGTAGTATATCTAAAGAGTGAAAGCAATTCAGATTTGAGTACGACTCAATTTCAGTTATTTTGAAAAATGCAGATTGCTAACTCTTATAAATTAATACGAATCGTACATAATTGATTTTTTTTGAATTGATTTTTAAATTGGGTTTTGGGATTAGTCAGTTGAAATTGTAGCCACATATAGACTTAGTTTAATTATAGAAAATAGTTTCGAATGATGAGTTTTACTAACGACCATCACACTATTTATTTTAAAGCAATAGGCTTACAAATATCAATAACTTAACGACAAGGGATTACGCGATATTGTCAGAGATTTTCATTTGTTGTGTTCTTGAGGTTTGTTTTATAATAGTTATTATTGTCGCTCAGTTAAACATTAACCTTGACACAAATATAACTATTGTGGTGGAAATTTTCTGAAAAGACGTGTGTAAAGAATTTACTTAATGAAATTTTATGATATTATAATCTTTAATCGTAAATAAAAATAAGAATTTTCTTTCATTTACTCCTTCCTTTAAATAAATACGCCATGTACTTATGTATAATAAGAAATAAGGGATATTTAATTGTTTTTAAACTTAACGATACAAACTCAGTTTCCAATCGGTCATAATAGATTTAAGACTTATCCAAAGGAGAGTGTATCCTTACTTATACACCGAAGTAGCACTGAAACGCCCAGAACATGGCAGTAAACAGGATCCCATGTTGCCCTAAACCTAATTAATCTCGAGCTGTATGAACAGTTGGACAAACAGATAAATTGGCTGCTATCGAGCATGCATATTATTTAATTAATAACATACTTGTGTAGTATGCTCACATGCTTGTATATTTATCATTTCAATAGAGTAATTGTGATGTGTTTCATATTAGCAATCGAGTTGTGTGCGAATGTAGTTATATAACCTGCTAGCGCCCTAGTTTTGCACGGGTATTGTTAAGGTAATATAACAGGTAAATTAAAATAAATATTTTATTTTGCAGTGAAAAGACATATAGAAGCCCGACGCTATGGCTTAAAACAGATAAATTACTTATTAACCATTTTACTTATTAAGTTGTGTCTGAAATATTTTACTCAAATTAATAAATGATGCATTGTTTTTAAGGACATACTAAAGATAATGTGTGTATCCAAAAATTTGCACATAAACTCTTTCCACAACTGATTAGTTACACATACATATACATTAATTAATATGTGTAATAAATATTTAGTAATCTAGAAAATCTAAGCCCTAACTAAACCGTCTTTGAATCTAAAATTCAATTACATTGTGAAATGTGATGATTAGTTAATTATATTTCAGCACGTTGTCGTTATCTATTAATCATCGTTTCTAACATTGGTCTAGTTAAACGGCTTTGAATACTGTAGCTCTGTTTGTACTTAAAGGCTTAGGAAATGTGTTAGTGAACTTTGATTGCTCATTGAAACGTGAAACTGTAGGCATCACATCTGCTTACATGTCTATATCATAACACGGTATACTAGTGTACTGTGTAAATATTAATAAGGGTAGGCTTTTTTCATAACTTTCTCTGATATTAAAGTATAAAAATAATCCTTATGTGAAATTGACAGAAACATTGTTGTAGTTAGCAATTTTGTAGTAAGCCTTTGTTTGAATTCTAATATTTTTCAACTATAAAAATACATTGTAGTCAATAAGACCAGCGATAACACTACAGCGATGTTACTATCATTTCATAAAGGCTCAATGTTTACACTTCAGTAGAAACTCTGTAATTATTACAAAGAAAAGCAAATCTTATTTCAATGCAGTAAGGTTTATTTCAATTGACGTCTGAGTAATGTGCGTTATAGATTTTTGGCAGGCTGTAATAAAGAGGGTATTATGACTGGATGTCACTGTGAAAGCAAATATTATCCGGGGAGCTGAAAAACACAAGTAAATTGAAATATCAGTGATAGCTTCATCAACTCAAGGAGCTTTATTTGTCATAACTCAGTAATAATTTGGATTAGACACATATATTATTTCTAATGACATGGTTTTTTTGGTTGTTTATGATTGCTTATTTTATGTGGAAAGTAAATAAATATATTTTAAAAGATTTTTAGTCAAAGAAATTAATTGAAGTCTTAACCAATAGTATTAATCCAATTAGTTAACGATCAAAGATATTTAGAATGTTACATTACATAACTAAGGTTTGTTTTTGTTATTAATAGTAATCGTTACATTTAAATATACTATTCATAGACTGACATATTAGAGATGAAGAGGTATGAGTGTTACGTGGACGCTTCAGGTTCTTTAATTCTAGTAGGTACATGAACAGATCATACAAAACAGATAGATAAAGTATATAAAGGGACAAAAAGAAGAATAATACTTTGTTTTATGAAATGAAGATAATAAAAGCACTGAATTGTAAGGTTGTATAAAACAATACCGCCAACCATTACTAAGCCAATTGCAGACCCGCAGGCTGTTTTTGTAAGATCCTCGCCGTGAGAATAAAAATAATAATGAAATGTTGAATTGGATCTGCATTTGACTTTCAGATTGCAGTTTCAATGTAAAATAATTCTGATGTGTATTTAGTTAAATGCAAAATTTTATAACTATTTATATGGTAAATAAAAATTGTTGATATAGCAATACTAAAAATTGATATATTGTTATATTTATTTTATATCAAACTAAGAGGAGAAACTACTATCCTGACTAATATGAATGTATGATAACGACGTCTAAATGTAAGTTTGTGACGTTTTCATGTCGATAAGATTCTGTATCCTGGAATACTTACAAGATTTTTATTCCGGAACTGAAAACACGCAAGCGGAGCGTGGGGCGAAGCTAATATTCCACATGGAATCACTTACCGATTAATATATTGCTAGACATTCAACGTTTAATTATGAACTTCCTCTTGTGGGTAACTACCGATTCACTGTTTGCCTTAAATGTTTGAGACGATAGTTGATAATTTATGGAGGGGAAACTTCTTACATCTATTCAAGTTCGATTGCAAAATTGATGTCTTGAAGCTTCAAGGATATGTTTAGCGCATTGAGAGGTACGGGTTTCACAAAAACAAGTGTAAGTACATCATTAGTACCTTTTAATAATTTTATACTATAAAAAATTAGACTTATTCAATAATCAATACTGAAATACTCAATACTCAATATTAAGTACTTGATACAAAAAAAATCTTACTTCTCATTTATTTTGTGGTATTGTTACTCTCCCACGTTGAAGCCTAAATAAGTTGACCAAATTCAATGCATTTTAAGAATATAGTATCAGTAAGACTTAAGGAAAAATTATTAAAGAAGGACCAAAACTCATCTTTAAATTTACTAAATTACAGTTACAAATTACATTCTTCTAATTTCATAGGAGTTTTTCTTCAAATAACAACTATATAGATGCAATTAAAAACTTTATGATTATATTTGTCCCATTCCCGCAGACTGATGACAAAAATAGGTTGCAAAAACGTCATTGTTATTAAAATCTCGGTAGCTTTCTTAGTATCTGCTAACAATATTACAAAGAGTAACCTATATAAATGTAGAGCAATTAGTTTTAATGATAGAGACAAATGAAAAGACGCAGTACGATTATTGCGGGTAATGGGAATAATTGACCTTTTTATAGTAAAAAGAGATATAAGAAAGTCGATACACTCCTTATTAATTGAAGAAGTATATTTTCAATAATAAGCTCGCTTATATAGATAGAAATCATGTTTTTGTTATAGATATCTCTTATAAAATAATATATAAGAATACACGTAGAAAATACCAATACCGTCATATGCCGAATTCATTGACGATCTTTAAAATGATGTATGATCCGTCTGCAAATCTGTTACTTCTTTTGATGCAAAGTTTCTGAATGGATTTGGCCCAATATTTTCGGGTATTGACAGAGAAGCAAAAACTATTGGCTAATAATGTTATAAACTTTATTTCATAAAGATAGCGTGATTAATTTAATTAAAATAAAGTCATATCTTTTTTACAATATAATAAGTTGTGTATATACATTTATTATCTCCGACGCTGTGATTTGTAAAATAAAATCCTTAAAAGAAAACATTGTATTTTAGCAATTTTAAAACAAATTCGTTATCTAAGATCTTGACATTCCCGCCAACTTTGCAAAAATAATATTTATTAAGAAAAAACATAAAAACGTTAAATATTTTACGAGTGATTACGTAAGCGGAGTTTTTGCGGTTGACTCATTTTTTATTCATTACAACAAATAAAATTATACACCATGTCATTTCATTAGCATTCCATAAAGAGTGACAATGTTTTTCAGGTCGAGAGCGCTTGACTTTCTTTTTTGTTCGTTTCCACATTTTATTGAGTGAAAATAAACAATTTTTAATAATTTTAAAGAGCCTACGCTGTACGCTTCAATTTAGAATTGTATTCAATGAATTTATAATGATAATAATTTTCTGTCGTAGCGAGTTAAATAAATTTCATTTCGTTTTATTATATTCTCATAAACTGAGATTCATAATGCCAAGGTTTTTCAAATTTATTAGGCCATCCAATATAATTAAGTCATCTAACGCGATAACTAGGTCACTTGGTGATTTTCTACATTAGGAAAAATGAGATTAATTTTTCAAGTGAAATAGCAATAAGAATTTAAATGATTAAAGAAATGGAATAAAAATAAAAAGGAATTAATTATTTCAATTTATTATTACATAATAAAATTGTAAATAATAAATTCTTCCAAGTCGTTGTCGCTCCTGACAGAGCGGACGTGGTCATTATTCAGGTGTTGGTGGCAAGCTTAGCACGACACCACTCCTCTCTCATCACGCCATCCTCGGGCATTCGCGAAGAGATTGATTGTGTAATGCCGCTCTAATCTGGTCTGTCCACCTCATCGGCGACCTTCCTCGTGGCCTGGTACCCTTAACCTTCCCCTGTAGTTACAAGTCACTCAACAGCTACCTCCCCTCTGCAAATAATAAATTAAAATTTTCCAAAGGTACCTTTCGATTCAATAAATTAGTAGTTAACCTCTTTTTCAAATTAGTTACTTAACCAATCTTTAAAGTGGCCGAGTTAGCGCTCTCCAATTTTGCATTTTAAATTGTTGTAGATCAATGCATCGACTAAATATACGAAGTAAAATAGTCACTGGCTGTGAGGAGAAGAATGGCGGCGAATTGTTAAGGACGCCACGAAACAGGTGTCATGATGACCACGAACACTGTCAAGAATGACACGCCGAAGAAGAAGAATAGGAATTGTTTATAGCATCAGTTATATAGTTGCATTTTTTTTAGGGGTACCTCCTGCTTAGAGAGTGGTATAATGTGTATAGACGGTAGGTTTTTTTACATTTGGAGGTTGAGTTAGACGTTTATTAAGAACACAATAAAAGCTAAAAGACTGGTTCGAATCATCCACATTATAAATGTAATAATAGCGACCTGTTTTGGTTCTGGCCTCATAGAATCCTAACTTTAAAGATTGCTGACTTGGAAAACTTTTAATAAAAAACTAAATTTAGCATTAACCTGTTCTATGCATAGCCCGACACATACTTGACCAATTATTTTAAAATTTAAATAAAATAAATAACCAAGCTGGTAGGTAAAAACCGTGTCCATATAAACACCATTTACATTTACTCGCAAAATTAAATTTCGTTTACCTAATTCAAAAAGTATAAATGCCTATGTAATTGAGTTTGTTGTAGAGGAAACTTTGCTGCGGAGTGTTTGTTGTTTAGCCCGTTAAAATATTTCTCTTACAGCGCGAAGGAACAGTAAACACACAGCTTTGTTTATTTTGTATCAGGTGCTGTGAATATTACATTCACATAAACGTTAAACATGAAACTCGAAAATCGAACGTTTTTGAAAAGTTGTATTGTTTTTCAATCCAGTAATTAACGAGATCATGTTTATACAAGGTACCACCTTCAGTACTTAGTTACCTTATTATGGTATGCTATTTTGTATTATGGTATGGTATTTATCAAAAGGGGTTCATGAACGACAAATTCAATTTAAGTAACTCCTCTTTTATTGTAGTGGGCTTAAGAGTAATCCTTTTGTTTCTAAAATTAAGATTGGGTTTTTATATTTAATTTAAAACAAGAGGATTAAAAGGGCACTAATAATCTATAAATAAAAATCATGATAAAATGCACCAATTTTGTATCGAATAAGAATATGAGAATGTTATTTCTTTCTTTATATCGTCTATCTATATTTGTAAACTGAGAAGTCCCAGCGTACTGATCACCACTGAGGCGCGATAAAAGAATGTAAATAGAGTTCATCTAAAAGTAAAAGCGATAATGTTTATTCCTAACATTTATTAGCAGCGTTACGTTAATTTGTTTGCGGTGTACAGTAAAACGGTTTACGATGGCCTGCGATGGCTGAGGTTAACGATGCCTTCGGGACTCCCTGATAGGAAATGTGGAGTGTGTTTGTAAATGATTGTTTAGATTTTCATATCAAGTTTACGGTGTATGGGTCATGCGAAATTGATATGAAGAATTCTAATTGATCAAAGGCTTTTATGATACGAAAATAATTCATATTAGGTATGTAAATAATTTATATCACTGCTCTCGGATTGCTTTTGGTATATTATGTATGAAGATTTTTCTAAAGTATTAACTTTAGAATATTAAAAGCAGTTAGTATCTAAAGGCTACAAAGATATACAATGAGTGGATAAACTCGTTTTCCCATACATCATTACAGCAAACCAAAGCCCATCTTCGTAAAAACCCTAAATATAGGAAAACGTTAAATTCAAGTTCTATGTTTAAATTATGGTCTTATATTTCAAATTGCTGCAAAATCATCCGAATAAATTACCCTTTTTGTTCAACTAAGTTTGTTAGTATTTAACCGAGAGCTATCGGTAAAATGTATTTCGAAATGAAATTACAAAATGTTCCACCAAATATATTTTTAGTAGCTGACTAACTATTAGGCTTTATTTATGTTTATTAAATTGTTTTGTGTATGCTATACTAAATTTATGAAATTATTATGATGACTCAATTTTATATAGTTGTTTTCATTGTAACATTATCATAGAATTTTGTTGAAGGACTTCAAGAATGCATTACACTTAACCTACTCGCTATAACAAATATTAACTAAGTTGATAGTATAACTAAAATACAAGGTTTATAGTCGTCATCTGCTGTAAATAGACCCAGCAGTATGACTTCTTTATTGCTCCATAGTAATGGTAACCACGTTATCAAAAATTGTTGCTCGAACAGATTTAAAGACTTACTCATTTCGCATCTACTATATAGTGATTATATATGCAATATAAATTGCATATATAATCACTATATAGTATAAAACAAAGTCGATTTCTCTGTGCCTATATCCCTTAAATCTCTAAAACTGCGCTACCGATTCTCATGCAGTTTTTTTTTAAAGATAAAGTGATTCAGGATCTAGGTTTATATGTATTAGAATTTACATGCATAATATACGAGTGAAGCCGGGGCGGGTCGCTAGTGAAGAATAAGTTCAATATAAGTGTCCATGTATATTTTTCATATGTCCATGTTTTTTTTAATATTCCCAAACAAACAAATATCACTGATCTATATAAAATTGCTTATTAATATCCGTCCATAAATTAGTTATTCATAATATAATCCTAACCAAACATTAATCTTTGGTCTGTAAGCCCAAATTAATAAGCCACGTACGCACGCCCGATAGATATTACACCTACTATGTTAAACTGTTCTAGATAAAATTAATCCTATGTGCTAAGTAAAATAAATAAGGTTTATTAAGAAGCTTTAGGTTATGAGTTCGGGTAGGTTTTTACTTACTTATATAATATTGAAGCCCTTTTTCATTTGAGTTTCTGTTTATATTCTTATTTTAAATGAAGAGCAACTATCAGAGTTTCGTGCCGGTTCTTCTCTCTAGAAACTGTCTTCCGAACGGAGGTAAATTTTTTGTAATACCATCACGAATCAAAAGTGTTACTTTATGTAATAAATGACTTGTTTTTGTTCTTTGACTTTGACTTTTGTTTAATAAGCATGCTCAAGCAAAAATGTCTATATTCATTACTCATATAGGTACATATATGTATATTGTATACGAGTATAAATATTTTTGCTTAAACCAAATCAGTGTATATATATTACCTTCCTTCAGTAGCCTATATCTTCGATTGTGATCCTTTATTTGGGGAAAGATAAGATGAAGTGGGGTAGGTATGTAAATATTTAAGTCAAATTATGTACGAAAGGCTTGGAATCTCTTTTGATCCTTTTCTTAAGTTCTTTATGAGTGCACTTTAAGGATTTTATACATCTTAAGACAAAAGTACCATACTGGATAACTTTATTTTTCACCAGAAAGTCAGTTATTTTATATATTTTTAAGCTACAATATTAATTGATACAACATACATTGTTAAATCTTGTTAGTTAGGTGGCCTAAATATATAAATCTTCCACTTCTACTTTAAATTGAAAGTGACAAGTATCTACGTTTAGCACATAAGTAGTAACAAAACGTTTAAAGTCGCTGATATATATTGTTTGAGGATTATAGTATGTTTAACATGCTTTTAACGTTCTTTATCAATAGTAGACAGTAGCATTATAATAAAATGCATCCAGATACTGCCTTCTTATTCTTACTGTGAATCGCTCGTTAGCCTTAATGACTGCCTTCAAAGTGTAACTTGAATGGAAACTTTTAAATTAAGACTTGGTCCCGCTCCATTTTATCGTGTCTTACAAACGTTCCAATGGTTCGATTCAATTGGGTTAAAAAGTGAAATGGTTACGATTAAAAAATATCTCGAACACGTGACAGATTTGTTATAAAAAGGGATCGTAATTTTATATATATGGTGGTTTACAATATGACATGTATACAAACATTTTTAGAATACAAAATTTTCTATATTTTCAAATGTATTCTGCCAAATAAGATTAATTATTGATCATTTGGTTATATTGTTTTAAATAGTATTTAAGTCAGACAACAATAGAAAGACATTTACATCCTAAATTCTATTTATCACAGAAAGTTGTATAACTTTTATAACGGTAATAAAGACACCGATTCGTAGCAATAAAACAATTCCCGAACTATAATAGACTCTGTAATGACTACTTCCGACTTCTCCTCTTACATAGTATAATATTGTGAACAAATTGTATGAAAAAGAATGTAGAACAAAGTAATTATTGTATGTATCTGTAGCTCGAGTTTTCTTAAGAATAGCTTACTTACAAGTCAATTACTTAGTTTTTTTTCGTCTGAATAACTTATTATAGTCTTTAGTACGGTTTATCAAAAAA
>JADANM010006710.1:3893548-3906036 GCA_026213755.1 Eurema hecabe
AGATTTAGTGGCATTAAAAGAAACACATTGCATTGGAAAGCGCAATTCATTTTATTTACTTCAGTATACCGTAAGCAGCTTTACATTTTAAGTCATCAGATTTCTTATCTTTAAGAATCTACTATTCTGTCTTGTTTTGCGTTAGAAAAAACTTTACTTCGTGAAATTTTATCGTAGGCAAGTAAATTATAAGTAATTGTACCTTTAATAAAAATGTTGTCGAATGGTCTGAGCTAATAAAATATAAGTCGACCAAGTTTCCTCACAAACAATCGTAAAATACCTATAAAATCAAACTTCATCGAAGGCAAATAGGTAGATAACTGCAAAAACAAAAAGATAGGCAAATAATTTATAAGGATACGTTTCATATTTTTATGAGACAAATGTTAATATAGTAAGTTAGTTAGTGGAATTATTTTTCCATAGTTTGATAGCAAGCAATCACAAATTGACACTGCTTGAATAATAATATTAAATTAGAAATTTTTAAAAACCCCCGACAGACAGACAGACACGTCAAACTTATAAAAGCTGTTGTTTTTTGTGTTGTACAATTCATAACCTTTCATTTGATACCCTACTTGAGCATATTTGCAGACATTCGGTTTTTCTTCCCCAATTTAACCCCCCATAACTTTTAAACGGCTGAATCGATTTTCATCAAACATGTCTAAGAACACTCGGCCGTAAAACATCTGTAATACAAAAAAAAACTAAATTGAAATCGGTTCATTCGTTCGGGAGCTATGATGCCACAGACAGACAGACAGACAGACATGTCAAACTTATAACCCCTCTTTTTGCGTCGGGGGTTAAAAATAAGTGATTGATGAATCTTTTACACTATCTATAATACGCCGTTATAATAAAAATTCGATACAAATTTTAAAACCACGATACACCGAGAATACTCAATGAAATGACATTTTGTTTCCGACCATTGATAAACAAGGACATCAATCCGGTGTTTGTCATCAAGCTTAGTGAAAGCGGAACCTCGGTTTGAATATTAACAACTCAAATCCTCGGAGGGCTTCAACGCTAAGATCAATTTCAAGCAAAATTTACAAGCATTGAAGATAAAAAAGGTTTAAATAAGCAAAATAAATAGAAGTTCACCCGTAAGTTGTCCCGTATTCATATTACAAACTGATTCGTTGAAAATAGAAAAATGAACATGTAAATATTTCATCTTAATTCTTGAAGCTTAAAGAATAATTTAAGTTGTTTTAGTAGCAATACAAATTTTGTATAATTTCAAGTCTATTGAACTCGTAAGTGAAGATTACTCACTTCCATTTATTATATTAAAATTTACTTTAAAAATCAAATAAGTATTTGACCGTTTTATGTTTAAAGGTAATTAGTGGGTTTCTTTGTGTTTGAAGTTAATAATGGAAGAAGAACAAGTTTCACAAAAAATATATTTTATGTGATAAACCGTCTAATTTAATGAAAAAATCTTTATTAATCCTTAAAACTTTGTTTTTTCATCCTCATAATACTACGTCGTAACACTATTTATGAAAAGGTTGACAAAGTTATTCAAAATTTCGTATAATCCCTTACAAATTCTAGAGATTGTTAGAGGAAACAACTCCTAAACAATAGTTACTTTGTTGAAAAACAGAAGCCGACGGGAAGCCATGAATAAGCTATTTTATCGTATAAGACTTTTTACCCACAAAATGTCGAAACAAGGAAAATTGTTTTTGTATTTTCTTAATAACGCTCTCTGTTATATTTTAATTAAAGCAATCTTTTTCTAAGTATTTTGTTGTTTTTTTAATTGAACTTTGGGAAATAAAATTGTAGAATTATGTTAATCCGAAGAACCCTGATATAAAAATATAAAATTTTTAATAAGCCTTCTATTTTTATAAATAAAGAATTAATAAACTTTATTCATTAGTCTAAAAATATTATAAGACGGTTCTCGTGTATTTAATTATGTTTAAACGAATTGTTTTGAAATAACTACGGTTAGGGTACATTCTGAATAGTACAGACGGCCTGTGCAAATGCATTCTCCGCTAATCCCAGTTCATTGGTCGTCGGGCACGTTTTGGATTCCAGACAAATAACTTACCGATGCTTTCTTTCGTGATATTTATGTCATACTGGCTGCGCTTTCAGACGCGTCACAATAGATTTATAAAATGAAGTAGGTAGTGTGTGTGAGCAGCTTTATAATAATAAAATCACAGTACAATAAATATCACATACACTTACAGTTTACATAAAAGTCATTATCGGATACCTAATACGAATTTCCAGGAACTGAAATCTTTCTGTGTATTTTTACAACTTTTTATGTACAAAAAAATATAGATACAAACATACGTCCAAATAACTTTTGGTATCTTTTACATTAGTAGGGTTGCATTTTTCTTGTTTGATTTACTCATATTATTTTCTGTACAATATTTTTTGTTATTAAAATAAACACTATCTTTTATAAATAAAACAAGTTCTAGCCATAATATTATAATGCTATACGTGATTAAGGATCTATTTACTAGTAATCGTGATCAGGCTGTTAAGAGTTTATGTAATTATTTTATTACTTTTTCCTATGTAATGTATGTATATAACAAGCGAAAAATTTATGTAGCCGTAAATTCATTAGATCGTCTTTAAATTAGGTTTGTTGCATTGATAATTTATAAATAAAGATTTATTCAATTTTAATATCTCATTCCTAATGGATTAGTATTTGGACGTACGTCATGCAATTTCCTCGATACATTTACTTTTCAAAAGGCAGTACATGCATTCACATTTGAATACTCGGAAAGGTAAGCTTCAACCTATTTATCTTAGGTTCTTAGGTTAATTGAATCTATAAGGCATTAATTATTACAAATCAAATCACAAACAAAATTATCACCCAAAAAAGAAATTAAACCCTTTCTAACCCAATTAAAATGGCTAACCTGAAAAAAATACAGTTGCATTAAGAACCTCTGTTTTTTAATCTGATTCAGAATATACTAATAAATGTTTTTTTCCTTTCGTATATCTTATACTAAATATGAAATAGAATTTACTTTAGAAAATCCAACAATATTTATAACAAAAATCTGCTGCTGTCAAATTGCGTTAAAAATAATTACATAAATAAATTAGCAATATCGTTTGCATTACGATAAACAGCACAGAAATATGAACACAAAGGACATGTAGAAGAAATTTAAAACTAAAAACAGAAGTTTATAATCTATTCAGTGCTCATGAGGGTAAAAATAAATGTCGATGTCTGTAATTTTTATTCAATGCACAAATATAGAGTTTATTTTTATTAAAATTTTTAACTGTATCTGATATTAAAATTGATGTTTTGATTTAGATATGACTGATATTCTGATGAATTTCATTAGTTATTTACTATTCCATTTATATTTGATTTATACAACTTTGTTAACGGGAATAAGACCTACCATTTAATTTAAACGCTGTGATTGCGTCGTTATTGAGTTTATTAGAGAGGTTTGTTTTTGTATTATAAAAGCTTTCATTAATATTTTTCCAGATCAGACCGGATGTTTCCAAGAAATATTTCGATATTATGATGTAGGACGCGCTATTTCGGTCAATTCTTAGATTCATTTGTATATGTCCTAAATAAATATATGAAATATAATGGTATAGGTAGATTTATTAAGGACATTGTAATATAGCGAATATTACTTATATGTAAGTAAATTGGGCCCAATGAATAAATAGCACACATATGACGTCCAGAGCTTTCGATGAACTATAACTTAATCTTAATATATATAAATTACGTGTCACGTTGTTTGCCCGCGATTGACTCTTAAACTACTGAACCGATTTTTTTGCACACCGAGTGCAACTGCACACGGTGTGCAAATTGCAATCCAACTTAAAAGATGGAATAGCTTATGATATAAGCCTTACATCATAATATATGCAAGCGGAGCCGGGGCGGGTCGCTAGTATCTTGTGCAATTAGATTTATTCTACGAGGCTACATACACTTAACACTCGTACAAAACAAGTATGTATCACCGGTTCGGAAAGCAGTTTCCACGGAAAATAAACGGCAATAAACTATATAAATGAATGTTTTAATTTTGTGATATTACAAACACATTTATATAACGATTTAGCAAATAAATGTACCGAAAAAGTATAAAGCGAGACGTCGTTTAATTCACGCTATTTAAGTTCGTCCATCATTACAATAAACATCGAATTTTGCTCGTTAGTTTATTTTTATCGCGAGCTGTCGATGTTTAGAGAACCATAAAGTGAATTTGTGTGGCATAAAATGTGGTGGGCATCTATTAAAGTGAATTTTGATTGCTTTACTGTAATTTTGACTTGTATCGCCTATAAAAGCTGTTTTGTTGGCTTCGAGCCGTTTAAAGGGCTATTCACTCGGGCCTAAAATATCGAAATCGTTTTCAAGATCCATTTACACTCCGGTCGAATTCGGAACAGAAAAACTCTGTTTTAAGAACCCGATTATGAACATTTTAATTCTGAGTTAGTATATACTTGTTTGAAGAATATTTACGGCTAAAATAAAACAGATAAGCACCTATATGAATCAATAAAGGTATCTTATTAATTAGGTAATAAATAAAAAAGCAATTCATTTAATTAAACAATGAAAAATAAAAACGGTACCTACATAATTAAAAATTGGAAGGCCAAATGTTTCAGCTCTACCAATCTTTCTCTTAACTCGATCATTAGAAAAAGTAATTTCGTTGATCCAATAATTTCAAGTAAAACGCAATTAGTAAGGGTACATTTTTCTTTTATGCTTTCATTTTCTTTTCGCAATGAAACAATGAACGAAATCTGAACCCAAGAAAAGGATTGAATCTTTTAAATTTAAATCGTAATAGAATTATTAAATTTTAAGTGATATTAATTGCTTTTAGACTAGCTTTTATAAAATGAAGACAGTGGGGTTTCTGTTATGACTGCTCACAGTTTAAGCATATACGAATAGATGCCATTCAACATAATTAATAATTTAAATATAATTTTAAAGATTGTGACTACGCTTATACCTAAAATATCTGTACTGTAAGAAACAAGTAAATTTCAAATGTTATTATTTAGAGTACCTTGCCATTGCTATATCGACATCGTTAATCACTTCTACTTATAACGTATTGCAGAATAAAAATTAATAATTAATAGCAACAAATAATATAGAACTTATAAAATATACAGAGTTTCAAAATACATTGGCTAATTGAGTTGACTAAACCCATAATTTCACTGGAAATATGTTTCACGTGCTTTATAGTTGATTCGCGTTTGATTGACTCTCGACTGAAATGTGCGTACATTTGTGTTTAGGTATTAAATTAGCTACGGTCAACATGTTTCTGGGATATTGTTTTAACAAAACATGTCGATACCACAAACCACTATTCTAAGGCCGGACTGTTGAAAAAACGGTTACACAGTAAGTTTAAATTTAAAAGCTGAGCTCTTTGACGTTTACCTAATGCTAATTTTTTTGGCAATACCCGCTTTCAGTGTGAGCTAGGCTAATAAGAAACATCATATCGAACAGAATAAAAATAATAACATTGAAGTCTACAGCCACTTACAATGTACCTAAGCATACGTGTATACGTGTAATCGGAAACGATTTTAGTAACATCTCGTTTTATCATGCTTACATTCCTGACGGCAAATTGTCGTTCCATTCATTATAAAATCGTATTTCCCCAGGCGAAGAACGTGCTGCAAATGTTGTTTTGTTTATTCAAACGGATCCGACACGGATCCAGTGTCGTGTCGGAAGTAATTAAAAATGAGACCGCGAACAAGAAAAAAAAAACAACACAACAGCTGGCGAAGTCGTGTATTTGCTTTCAGGAAGGACCTGGTTTAAAATTCTTAATGTACATTAAGACTCAATGCGGTCTCAATTATAATTTTAAATCGTGGTATTTTATTCGAGACGCTGGTGAAGTTTCCATGGAATATAGATTAGGCTTAAACATCAGAGATAGTTTGGTTTAAGGATCTCTAAGACTTGTTCCACTGACTGAGAGAAGTAGGTGGATGATTAAGATATTCCCCTAAAAATTTTAAGAGATACACCAGAAAATCATTGCAGAGTTAATATTTGTCAGAGTCACCTTCGAACCTCACCACATTCATAATAATTATGACAATCGAGGAAACATGAATTCAGAATAAATTTGACGACCGCTTGGCGCAGTGGTAGCGCAACTACCTTCTGCACGAAGGGTCGTGGGTACGATTCCTTCACTGGAAAAATATATTTGTAATTCACATTTGCATTTTACTGGGGTCTGGGTGTTGCTTTGAATCGTATCTATGTATTTACAAAAGAAAACTATGTATATGTAATTTATCCCTTATCTTGTTACCATAACACAAGCTCTGCTTTATGTGGGACTAGATGGCGCTGCGTAATATGTGTAAAAATTTGAATGTATTACTATAAACTTGCAGTGATGGATGTTACTGTTTGTTATAATTTATGACTATAAATTGAAATAATTTTGATTGATTTTAAATTTAGTTTAGGTAAAGTAAACTGTTAATCGATATCTATATATTAAACAAATTTTATTTCATCTCCTGAAAATATACTTGTAATTATTATAAGGTTAATATTAATCTATATTTGGAGTATACCGGATAATCTTTATTTCACGGAAGATTAGGAATTAGGAATTCACAAAAAAACTTACTCCTTGTGAAAAAACAGAGCAGACGTGTAAATTGCCTAGTAACAGGCGCTTTATTATTTGCATTTCATGGCTACGTGATGGTGTTTTATATAATTTTGTTGATAAAAATTCACATACTATTCATTGATGTGCATTCTAGACATTTCTAAATATGTTTAGGAAAAAGATAAAGCAGTATCAGTTGTTTTTCGATGTACAGACAGAATAATAAAAACGACTAGTTCCAGGCTATTTCTAATTTCTTCGGAATAAGTTATTACCTAAAACATTCATGTAATATTTTACCATCAGTTTTAGAATAGAAAATAAACCTCCAGTAAACTCACAAACTCACATACTTGACACAAAGCATTACAATAAATTCATTACTCTGAGTCCTGACAAGTTCGTTGCCGAAATCGCTGAGATTATCTGAAAAGTTTTTACATTAATTGTTACAAGAGTTGAGCTCACAGAAAGCAGTTTGCGCTCTATCCTCGGTATAAAACACACCCTTGACTAAGCAGCTATATTAAATGGGTACGCGTGAGGTCAATATATCCTCTGAACAAGGCTTAAACTTAGCGTGAAATTTGTATGTCAATTTTATTTATAGTTCGGATACTATAGCTTTGAATTTGATCGCAAGACTAGAAAAGGTTTGCGTATTAGAAAGAAGTTTTCCTTTAACAAGTTCCACCGATATCAATGATAATATTTTAACGAGTGTATTTTTAAAATTTTTTATATTATGATAGTCAGCAACTGAGCAGTAAGTTCGTCTGATGGTAAGAGTCTTCGATAAGAAACCTTTTCCGCTTATAAAAAGTCGAAAAACTAAGTACCTTACGACTGTGTCACTGACCTTTTAAAATCTAGAAAAAGAAAAGGATTTATGAACTAAGGGTATAAAAGATTAGATCGCGGTGAAGGGAAATTATTCCTCCGATGCTTACCAAACCAAACGACAACTCTAAAAGATCCAGTTAATTGACCTTAGTTTTTTCCATGAGGGTCGTACCACACTTGACAAACAGGCCCAATTAAGGCCAAATGCATGGGTCTACCAACTTAAAAATATGTTAAAATATATCTAGAACGAAAGTCAGTGTAAAGCTGGCTTTTGCAAATTAGCAGGCAAAATTATTATGCTTAAGCGTGTATGATATTTAGTACATTGGCTCCGACACAGATTTAAATAGATTTGCATACCATCGCTAGGCGACAGGGAGTCTCGCTTGCTGCAGCATTCTGTGCTAATTTTGACGAGAAAAAGCCAAAAAGTATCAAATGCATATTGAGTCGTTACGATGAAAATATACCTTGTTACTATGGAGACTTTTTATTTTTAGGGCTACGTTTCTGAGGGGTAAAACGTACCCCAATACTAGTACTCCGCTACGCCATGTACGCAATTTTTAACATTAATATAATTTTCCTTTACATAGCTTATGATTTAGGATTCTACAAGATAAAAAATATTAAAACTTTAATTTATTTATTATGAATTAAAACGAATTTACTATTCCATGATATAAGGTGTGCGTGTATAATAATAACTATGCCTTAATTTTATAATTGAATCAAACAATCAGTTAAACCTAAATCGGTAATTTATTAAATATCTCTTGATTCTTGAACCATATTTTACAAAGCACTCAAAACACATACTTGTTAATTAGAAATGTTAAATTTATATCCACATCTGAACAGTAAACTTGAAATTCATTGCGTTATGTACTTAAAAATGGCAAACGTTTCTAATTAGCTCAGTTCTCGCCGATAGAACAAACACATTTTACACATTGTTAGCATTGTTCTTGACGTTATATTTAACTTTGCACACTGCACTTGTAACGTCTGATAGTTGAAATTGTGTTAAATTCTCTTTCTGTTTATTGCGGTCAAATAAAACGTTTCCAATGTTACTATGTATTACTTTAATTTGTGTGTGTTCAATTTTAAGCTTTAAAGTGGGTCAGTGAATTTTAAAAAGGTATAATGTATATCCGATATTATATTCAATAAAAATAATAAATTACATCCTAATTTACATGAGAGACATGTTTTTTATGTAAGCTATATATTAATTGAAATAGTCTAACTGTTAGTTTTAAATAATGAACTAGGTAATAAAATATTTAATTTCATTAAAAGTAGTTAAAGCTTTAATTTGAGCGCTATCTCAAAATGTCATTCACATTGTAACAAGCAGAGCGCCCTATCTCAAGCGAAATCTTTGCGGTTCTTTAATCAAAGGCGAGTGAGGAATTACCCCGATTTGTTTCCGTCAGCGCGACATGCGTACGAAGTTTTTATCATTACCCGTTATTGAATGGAAACAAAAACAATTCAACTTTATGTATCAAATTCAATAAGAAAACGACATTGTAAAATTTATTGGTTTGCAGACTGACAGCGATACGTATCGCTTTCATTGTAAGGTTCGAAATAAACATAAGAATTTCTTTATTTTATCTACATTTTTAATTGTTTTAGAATTCACTAGCAACTTTAGCTTACAGCAAATAGGATAAAATACAAGGTTATGATTAATAACCTTGTAATTTATCTTGATCGATATTTTTAACTTCCATTTAGAGGTTCCATTATTCGTTTGCCACACAAATTATACAAATTTTCTTGGTTAAGATTATCTAAATAAAGAATGATGCTAGGTTTGGTAAATTCAGATTTTATGAATAAGGTTACCATTTTTTAGTAAGGCCCTTTTCAATTAGGTATTATTATCATTTTTATTGTATAGCTATTATTATGGATTTTCTGGTTCTAAATAGCAGTAGGTACCCTTATAACTTCAAATAAGAAAATTTTATTTTCTGACCACAGAATTATACATACTTTTTATTAAAATTATTATTACAAATAATATAATTAACAGACTAGACGAGAAGATATTGAGAAAACCAGTGTGGCAATAGAGCAAAAACGAAAAGTAACACCGCCTATAAGACTCGCGGTGAAGAAAACTTTTCACTTGAGTTTCCACGGCTCCAGGATCCTGACATATCGCAGGTGATTTCTTAAATTTCGGCCCGTTTCCGACGAATAGGGTAAATTGAACAAATTACCCGAAACGAAAACATTTTTTCAAACGCTTAACATTTTAGCAAATAGCGTTTTTTATGTTCACTATTTATAACTGGTTGGTTTAAATTGAGTCGTTACCATATCTGCGTATAAAAACCATTTGAAATATATTTTTAGGAGTTATGACACTCTTTGTTTGTTAACAAAGTATAAGCTTTGATGGACTTGGACGTACCAGTAACAAACATTTTGCAAGACCAAGCAGTTAATAGCAAATAAACATTTGAATACAATCTAGTATAAATTATAAATCTCAATCTATTGAAGTACTTTATGTAAAATGGTATGTATGATATACTTCCAGATTAAGCCCATTAGACCAATGTCCAATATGACGGACAAAACAAACGGGGTGCTTGAGCTCTAAAAACACGGCCTGACACTCGAAATGCGAACTTTAAATAAATATTGTGCTAAATACGGCTACAACTTTCGAACGATAAAACATTAATTATACATTGTGTTTAGACAAGTCTGTATTTTTAAAGGTCTATAGGTATGTAATAGCAATATTTTCATGCATAATTAACAGAGCCAGGACAGTGTAAATACATCTTTGAGTATAAAAATCAACAACGATCCCTCATCTACACGTTCAATTACGTCCGACCACTTGTTTGCGCAAACTGATTAATGCATTGATTGCTGAAGCGTCGTGATGTTTATAAAATAAATTAATCGTTTATACGAATGTCGCTAAACATCCGATGTCCTGTGTTGCAAATTAAAAACCTGCCAATTACTATTTGTATCTCGCTTCGAGGGCTCTATATATTCTTATATTGAAAGTCGTCCTTGTCCATTCGACATCTTCCTAGAATCATAGTCTTGTTTTATAAGACTACGATTCCTGGAAAATGTCATATTTCTGTGGCAGCAAGAAGTACCCCGGAGGTTTGCATTCCCATGTGAGATATCAAAATATGTGACATTAATGGCCTTACCCGTCGGTTGTCACTGTACCTAATAGTTTCATGCGTTTGTGAGGTAAGTGTTTATGACATAAAGACGGAAAAAAAACTGACGGCAAAATGTTAACAAAAGATTTCTGTATTTGCTATTTAAAATTATATTATAAAAACAAAAGAATAACATCATATTCCCAGTAGTCTGAAGAGAAAGATGGCATTATTTCCCAAACAATTCGGAATTTAAATCACAAATGGGGCGTATCAAGAACTCAAATCAAGCCGATAACAAAAGCGGCAGATGAATTGAGTAATTCGAGCCGCTTGGAAATGATCCGGGGTGACAGACGTGACGAGTGACGCCTGACAGTGACACGGGCGGCCCGCACACCACATGTTCTTAAATAAAATACTTAATTTTAGCACTCCATCACTAAAGTTATTTCTGGTTAGTGAGTACAGTATTTTTTAAATCTTTTATAGTATTTATATTTATAATTGTAAATTGAGTAAAACGTATTTTAAAGTTATATTTATAAATAGATAGCAAGTGTACACGCAAACTATTAATTAGTATACATTGATAACTAATGCAATTACCTGTGTTTAGTTTTAAACAATAATATTCGTATTTTATTAATTGCAGCGAAATAAAGATTACTATTATCACAACTAAACTAATGTAATGTTCTTATCTATCAAAAAGATTAGTATTGCATGTATCTACTGTTGGGTGCGAGCCAGTTCAATTTGTCGGCACATTACCGTCGACAATACACCTAATAAGCATAGGTTTAACACCATCGCGATGCTAAAAGATGTCTTATAAATCCTTAAGAAAAGTCAGTTCTGACTGGTTCGTCTATTAAGTTTAGGTCATTACTTATAATCTATTTTATTTAAAATACATGTTACAGCTTTTAAAATTATTATCAAATAATCTCAAACCCTAATCAAGCAATAAACGAGAAAAGAATACACAATTTAAATTTTTTACAACCAAATAAAAAGTTAAGGATATTTATTAGTATGGATAAAGTAAAGGTTTTATGGGCGTTTGCGCTGAATAATGTCCGTAATGGTACCTTCAGGCTGTGAAAAGAAAATTATTTTCAGAAATGCTTTGACCCTCCTAATGACGACATTTGCCTTTATCATTTTCATCTGTATAGAGGATGAGTCGTCATCGCTGTCTATTTCCTATAATAATGGCAGCCAGCCAAATAGGTTCGCTCTGTTATAGTGTAAGAGCTGTATTTTTTTGTATCCACATACTATATTTATTAATATCGTATGCAGACAGATGGATCGATACAGATCTTTGAGGTTCTAAGCTTGAGAACGATAAATAAAAGGAGTTTAAGTTTGGCTACGAATTAATTTACTTAAGTAAATAGTGATCTTTTAATGTTGGTAACGTAGCTGTAGCATATATGAAAGAAAAATAATGTATAACACGTATTAGGAATTTAAATTGTCAATTTATGGTTGTATATATCTAATTATATCTTTCAAAAATTCTCTCTTGTGTTCGCAACATGATTTGATTGCGTCTCGTATTTGGTTGTATTATAACGATGCAACTAATATTTCTTTCGTTTCATACGTTCAAAATAAGATACTTTAAAAACATAAAAAGATTATTTTCGTCATGTATTAATATCAGTTTATACTAAATAAAATAAATAAATATTTTCAGGACATTTATACACAGCGCCATCTAGTTCCAAGCTAAGCCGAAGCTTGTGTTATGGCAACTAGATAACGG
>JADANM010006710.1:3906719-3933710 GCA_026213755.1 Eurema hecabe
TGCTCGCGTTTTGTTGTACTGGAGGAATCAAATACTATCGAGGCATAAGTTCTTAACATCTACATTTTAAATATTGATAAGCATCTATGAGATGTTTTAATTATTAACATTTATTTATATCCAGTTCCCAATTAAAAGCTATGTACTTTAATATATTTAGTTTTTATCAAAGTCAAAGTCAAAGTCAAAAGTATCTTTATTCAATTAGGCTACATAAAGTAACACTTTTGAATCGTCATGGTATTACAAAACATTTACCACCGGTTCGGAAGGCAGTTTCTACAGATTATTATTATTATCTTTAATTATTAGGTCAATTCTCTCTAAATTCGCCCCTCTCCACACCACTGCCGGCCTCCGAATTAGTAAATAAATGCAATAAAACTTAGTCACATTTATTAAGATAAATAAATCGACTTCGTCGCAAATTAGCTACGTACCCATATAAAAAGAAAGAAAAGAAAGTATAGTATTATTTGCGATTCCACTGTATTAGTACCAATGCTATCGACAGCATATTTTATAACCTGTAAAACAGAGCACGTCACACATGAAAACCGTAATCCACTGGGCAACCAAACAAACAATACGATCGTTAATATGTCGCGGTTTTACTACATCATTACGCTATACAAAAACTACCTTTATTGTTATGGCTATTAAGCGCATAACGCTGTGGTAGCCGAATAATTTAATTTTATGTGGGGTTTATGTATTCTATGCCGCTCTCAGAAGGGGCTAATATATTGCAGCGGCCAGGTGGTCGGCTGACCTGCTTATAAATAAAGTTTAGAATGGGTTTTATCTTCCATTAAAAAGTTCAAAAGTCGCGGAAGTTGGAAATAAAATTAATCATGCATTGAAGAGAACGTAAATGGTCGGTTTTATGCGAAGTTTTGTTGTTGTAAAACACGAGTATTTAGAACAGTTCCTAGTTAGGTACTAAAAAATTATCTTATTACTTTATATTATATTACTTCATACTTTATGTAAAAAGTTAGACCTGATAAAAAACAATAATGTACTCAAATGTTTCTTAAACAGGTTAATTAAATCTCTTTGAATTAATGCAATAATATTTCAAGTAACGAATAATTTAAATATATTTGAAAATACAAATTTATAGATGTCCTAGACAAAAAGGTGGGATAGATTTAGCCTCCCCAAAGTCGAGCAAAAGCGACATAGTCCTTAGTAGAAGGCCTCGCTTCTAGTTTCATCTATACAGGCCAACGATGAGGACCTCTATAACATCGATATAAATAAGACATACGGCCAAATAGTCATACGCCAATTAAATTTAAGCACGCCTTAAGACTCGTAATTTTGACAGAATTGTATGGCGAACTGTCAAATCGGACTGGTTTAAGTATTACTTAAATTTAAGTCGGGTTTCAGTATTCCGGCATAATACGTTCGAGGGAGAACTATATGTACTTAAAAATTCATTCTGTCATAAACTGATTGATTGATTGATTAATCGCCAAAAGTGAAGGTAATTTTAGCAGAAAACCCTATCAAACCCTTTGCATGTTCTATTTAAATGAAAAAAAAAATATATTTATGGTCACTTTTTAGGGACCAAATAAATAACTCAACTCGGTGATATTTGAATTCCACAACTTCTTTAAAAGAATAACTTAGATTTGAGTTTGATTTTAACATCCATATATTTGTTGATACAGTATACTTCAAACAATAAAAATGATTCGCCGAAGAGTGCCAGGTGATGCCTTCTGAAATCTTATAGCAGCACATGAGAAAATATAAAACTTCAACTAACTACTGCGATGGAAACTTGAGCTGAAAATTATAGAAAGATGTAGATCCAAGGCAATACAGTGAATTCTAAGAAAGGAAGAAAATAGAAAATTATAATAATTAATCTTATGATTATTATTAGATACTCATGTAATAATCATTTATTTCAATAAATATTACAGTTTTAAAAAACTATTCAACAAAATTATTGTTGTTTCGAAACATTCACAGAAAATGTTTGTTTAAAATGCGTATCGCAAACAAATTATTCCGCCCATGTTAATGATTTCAATACTTCATCACGTAGGCCTATGGAATTATAAATAAAACGCATTTAAATATATTTTCATTAAAGCGTATCGTGTAAGCGAACGCTCTTTTAGGTTTAACTGCTACGGGTTTTTATTTCAGGTGTCAACTTACAGTTTTTAATTTACCCGAGTCTCGCTGTTGTGCCGAGTAAAGACCAGTCCCTGTCGGTGTTTGCTAAACGTATTAGATTATAAAATAAATTATTTAGGTTGCTAAATGATCTATTTTTTTAATTATAAAGGTATTCTTGTATAAGCACACGGTGAGGTTAATTAGGTATTGCTATGAAGCTTGGTTATATGGAATTTTGTAATTCAGGACAAAAAGTGTGGTATAAACCCTACTGATATTTTAAAACGAAAGTTTATGAGAATGCGCAGACATTCTAATAATTTTTCCTTGAAGTTCGACTTGCCACATAGTATATTTTTTCTGGTGCATATTATAGAAGCGAAAACAACACGGTGGGACGCGGTTAGTTCATCAATATCAAATACTAAATTATTTTAAAAAGCCATGTAGCTCATAATTATTAAAAAGATGAAATTAATTTTCGATAAGGATTACAACACTAAATTTTCTTCGACAACCTTAATGAATTTTCAGTAAGCTCACGTTAAATAGCCTTGTACCCTCATATATCATTGAAGCTGCCTCTTAAATTCACTTAACTTACCCACAACACCTATTATCAAAGGTTCGAACGTCGTTAAACACAAAACGGTCATCGATATTCCGGTACATCACTACGCATTCTCCAGTTATGTCATGTACATGCGGCGACGTCTATTTTTCACAAAGAATTTCTCGCGCCCGCCACGTCTTATAACAATGTGCATATAAAAATTCTTTCCGAGATGGCAACTTAATTTATTATAAAGAGCATCTATTTTTTTGTAGTATATTTTTAAATATAACTATTTAAAATTGTGTTTATGTTTTTAAACCCTATTATTACAATAAAGTGTATGTGTACGCATATTAAGGAATACTCTAAATTAGCAAACATCAAAGGATATACTCAAACTAAACATTTAATAAATAATTACAGGGCCAGAAGCTTCTGAAAAACAGCGCGGTCTTGGACTTCGGTCTCAGGACACCACCGGCTGAGATGTTGAGAAAATGTTTATATTTCATATGTATAGAAGAATACAACAAATTTCATTTTATTAAATTTATTTAATATTCTTGTCGTCCCCCTTTTTACAAGCTTTTATTTAACTTGCAATGTATGTATGTATGTATGTATGTTTGTGTGTTCGGGTGGAATTTTATAACTCAATTTTAAGGCACTTGCCCTCAACCGATTGAGCTGAAATTTTTTTATCTGTCACTACAATTTGTCCGAGATACTCACCGTAGCTATTTACATAAAGCATGTTACAGCATTATCAATCAGGCTCACAAAACATCGACATCGTACATCACTAGACATGGTCTCGTTCTGTCGCTCGCCATTACTAGAGCCGTCCATTTTATCGTGACACCTGCGCTTTGCGACCATTTGGCCGCCTGCCTGTTCATTGTGTTTTTAGTGTGTATGCTTATCTGAATTAAAGACACGTTTTAGAGATCATGTCAATTAATTTTAGAAACTTTATTCAGGTTCCTTTTTGTGCTACCACATACCGTTTGCTTTTGTTAAATAGAACTTTAAGGAATTGTAATTCAAGAATCTTTAATCGATCATAGTCTAATTATCAGCTTGAAGTCTGACCTAGTAAATTTTAAGTTTTACGTTATTACTTTCTAGTATAATAATTATTTTCAGTGCATTCAGATATTACTTAGAGTCCCGAACTCATAAACGAAATCTATTCATGACAGTTTAAATAATATTGTAGTATTTCCTATACATTATTTCGTACAACTCGATACACAAATAAACTGATCATAATTTATATGCCTAGATGTGAATTTGGCGGAGACTTTTCTCTTATGAATCGATATTATACGCAGTTCAGTGACTTTTCAAGACTAAGTATAAGTTTAGTCTTGCGACGGTGCCAAACAATTTATACGACGCTAACTTCTACCTAGTTTTAAGTTAAAAAAGTTTATAATAAATACAAATTATTGTATCCTACTTTTAAATTGTTTGTAACCTCTTTCTTATTGTATGTTCATATTTTTTTTAAGATAAGATGATGCTAAGTATGTTGATGTTATTTTAGTATCTACTTACTACAGTATGTTATTATAGGAAATAAAATGTTATTTAGAAGAATAGGCATATATTTTTGGCTTTTTGATCAAGTTCGATATTCATACATATTTTTTCCCAACAATGGGGATAGGTAAAAATTGTGCTGAAATGTAAAGGTCCCATACTATTGAACTCGTATAGCAGGTAAATTTTCCGTAGCTACCGAGGGTTGTAATAAAAATCATTAAATTGTGGGTCCTTTACCGTCATATAGTTGGGCTTACCTTCGACTATAATGTTGATGCTTGACATTGCTTTTCCCTTCTAAGTACGTGTCGAGTGCAAATGGAAAATGTGAGTGGTTATAATTTGTCTATTTGAGTTAGTATAATGTTGGTATGATTTATTAGGGACATTTTGGAAGCCTCTTGTTTTGAGTCTAAATTTCAAGAGTGACTCATCTTCTTAATAGAATACGTATTTTAAGGCCAAATGGAGATTGAGTAGTTGCTATATTATCTAGCGTTATTTTTAACATATTACTTTTATATATTAGTTTTAATTCTACAATTTATTAGCCACGTCTCACGGTTTTATCCGCATTATTAGTGTTTTATACACAAAAACTTTCATATATGTATAAAAAACACATGAAAATTGGTTGCGTAGTTTTAAAGTTTTAAGCATACGGACAGATAGTAGATACGATAACCTTTCAATGTCGTAATTTGTTTTTAATAATAGTAGAATGAACAATGTAAGCATGAACGGAATGTCAAATTTTTAGAAACATAATTATGTAAGTAACAAAGTTGAAATAAAAATCCTTAGTTTAAATTTTATGTTCGCGCTAAACTGTAATAAATCAAGATGTCGCAAGTGATTTATGGGCGTTATCCGAGCATTAAAAATTAATACAAAGGATATTTTTGAAGTGTTTAGAATAAATTAGTATGACTAAACAGATACTTGCTATTGTTCTGTATGCTGTAGTAATACATCTTACATTATCAAGACTTTCTAGAGACTATTTACGATTTTAATATGTTAAAGAATGAAAATAAATGGTTATTTAGGACATATTTGATTACATAGCATGCAATAATAGTTGGTCGATGGCAGGCTTCTAATCATATCATGACGTAGGCAAAAGCAGAAAATAATAACGCCACAAGATATGAAAGTGAACTTCCTAGATACTTCTGCATGCTATATAACAATTAAAAGCATCGTTATCTACCTAATACATAGCAATTACAATTTATAAAAACATCTATCGATCTCCACTCTTTTGTGTTATTCTTTATTAATTTACCATATCAATTTTAACAAAGCCTGGCTGACTTAAATAAATGTTAATAAATAAAAATTTAAGTACTAAAACCGTAGAAATCTATGACTTATAATTAACTATTAACCCTGAATTCTACAAATTACTGACTACTCTTTAAAGTGAGATTAAATAAAAACTGAAAGGGCTCTCAGATTTGTAATTAGTAGTTAAAGTTGCACTGTGTATTCATGAAGACTAAATTAAACTCTGAACTGGTATTTAAATTGTGGAGATATTTAGGTGGATGATTTGCATATAATATCCGGGCTCTAAAGAAAGACCTAACTTGATGGAAGATGGAAAGAAAATATTACGTGTTTTATGTTTTATAGTCTTTTATTTGATTTCACTTAATAAATTGTAATTTATACCAGGTCCTAGTAGATGTACAGCTAGATTGCTATGATAAAACTGGGTGCAGCTTGTAATGTATAATAATTTAAAATCGATCGCAATCAAACATTTATAAAATAAACTTATCGTATCAAGAATAAACTTCAATTAAATAACAGGTTTCTGTATTTTTTTAATATTATCTAGCTGTTTATAATTTTAAATGAGAGTAACCTACATATATTCGCAAGAGTAGTTTCTTTCCAGATATATAAATTCTTATTATAAATACCATAGAGGTAGGATCACTTGAAATCGAATATTCGTATACCGTTCGAAAAATTGGCCTAGCCGATTGCGAATTATGCGAACTAGCCGGGGCACTCACATGACAGAAATAATTTTTAATTGCTCATGCTATTAAAAGTACATTTTCAGTAGGTAGTAGTGGAGATAAAAAGTATACAGTTCTTTATAAATTTATATCTAAACTTCATTGTTAATCTGTATAACTATAAAAAATCCTACTGCATACATTTACACCTCGAATAGTAGCTGAAAATTCCTTGGAAGTCTCGTTCTTGTAAATATTTTTAAAATTGTATTATCCTATAAAAGTACCTAGGTACTATCATCAGATAACTTCGTTAATATATTTATGTCTTCCAGACACAAAAGTGGTCTTCTATAATACTACATCTGGCCCATTTTTCTATTGTCGTGGCTGAGAAACATTCGGAACAATTTTAACAATAATGCAAATGACCCAAGCTAGCTAAAGAGGCACTACTAATACTACGTTCTAACTATTACATCAAGGTGCGAGTTTATAAACTATCTTGCAGATATACAGCAAAGGTAATAATCGCTGTATAATATCTTTAAAAGCATTTTAAACGAACACACTTAGTTATTTCAGTCGTGTTTGTTAATAAGTATGAAAACTAATTGCACTCGCTACACTAAGTGGGCTTCAGTTTCGTACACAGATCACGTAACCCGGGGTACATTTATGTAGATAACCTCACTTTGCTTTTAATTCTTTGTGAAAACAACTTCATTACAAACTTCCATTAAAATTTATAAGTCTTTTACTTATACCATATGGTTTGGTAACCAAATTATTTTATGTTATGATTATATAATGGATTTCTTAATAATTTGTACAGTTATTGAGTGCCTCACATTATTGTCAAATAATATTCCTTTTTATTTTTGTTTCCACTCCTATTAAGAAATAGCAACGAAGCTAATAGATACGCTCACTAAATACGCAATAAATTATATTCAGAATAGAGGACATTTATTTTATTTTGAAAGCTGTCTGAATCACATAAGGAGAAATAATGAGTGACATTCATAAGGTCTTAGTAAAAAATATTCCTGTCAAGCTCCTGGCCGGTGAAGGAAGATAAATTGTACCTTAGATTCTAAGTTTTTTATATGAAACCGGGCAAAAGAGCTAGAAAATTTCTTTATATACCTAGTTCTTTCAATATAATGATTACCTACTGAAGATAAGGCGTTAAAATGTGTCTTTATGACTTTGAATTAAACTAATAAATTAATGAAACAAAAAAAAATCAAGAAAGAATCAAAAAAATCAAGAATATGAGCACGTAGATATTTGCTGTATATTAAAAAAGAACTTACCCTCATTGTCGTAGACATTGTTTGTATAAAATGTTTCTAATAATAACAATATCGTATGAGATCTGAACAGCGATGAAACATCGGGGATCCTTGAATAATTTAAGATTTGAGTGAACGATCAAAATTTATTGCTCCGCATGCGGAAAGTTTCAACATGGCGATTTTATCTTGTCGCATTGCGTATTGTGATTGTTATAAAATATGTATTAGAATATAGGATACGATATATGAATTGTTTGGAAGAATCGCCAAAAAAATAAAACGAATCTTGATTTTAGTGTCGGTAGAATCATTTTTGTGTATGTTCTTAAGAGGTGTAAATACATAACATATGTTTTGGTTTGTTATTTTTATTAAAAGACCATTCTATACAAGAGGCATCATCTCAATTTTATACCAGATGGCTTCGTGTTTATATCACACGTAAGGTAGTTGAGCTGGGCACAACATTGTAATTAAAAATCATTAATAAACATTTAAAGTAATAGAAGAGAAAAAAAGAAAATGTCTTGATGGATTTTAATAATTAATAATTATTAACTATATATTTTTTCTTTCAATTAAGGCCTATAAATATGTACTCGTATAAACAAAGAAGAATTTACCTTTTAATAAAAAGAATGACAAATTTTGAAGATCGGCCATTTGTGAGAAGTGTCCAACTTTGGCACTTCTAGTGTTAATAGATTTGAATTATTCAACAGAATCATAATCAAATTACTTTGATTGGTATTATTTACTTTTTGTACTTTTTATATGTTTTTTTTAATATGACTTTCTTTATTGGTAATTACTTCAGTAGATACAGGGATCATACTAGACTAAATAATAAGTTGACAATTGTTATCTTGTTAGGCATTAGTCAAAATTTGTTTATTACGACGTTTATATCATATATCTATCCTCTTCTCTTTGTCCCTCTTCTTATTTTAGTGGAAGTCCAATTTTACAATCTTTTATTACTATTACAAGAACACAAGACAGTTTTGAGACAGAACGAATAACTATTTTATATTGACACAGACAATGATTTTTATTTAATTCTTGGATGCGATATGGATTTGTGTATATTGTAATTTATTACTTTCGAGTTGTTACAAATAAAAAACTACATGATGGTGAAAATCAATTTATTCTCTTTGTAAATAATGAACCCAGTAATTTTTAGACATTCGTACGAAGATTAAATTAATTTTAACATTCAAAGTCTAAACTAAAACATGGATATAATTTTATATTTTATGCTCATAGAGCAAAATTTGTAGCAGCTACCGCGATATCCTTTGATAAAAATCAACCTACGTATAAAAAATCAGATAGATATCGATACCTATCTATATAGATATCGAAAATAAACGAACATTTGTAAGTTACATTTAAATACAAAGAAAAAATTTCTACAAAAACATTTACAATATTAGTATAATTTACTATATAATAGGATGCCATAATGAATATAAAATTTATAATAAGATCAATCTATATTTTATCTATGTGTTTATTTTTTATTTTTACCGATAACGGTTTTGAGCAACCGGGTTGTGGCTCGATCCTCATTAGTGGCAATTGAATTCTATCGCATTGTATGATCTTGTTTCATTTGAAAACCTATAAATAGGATTATTACAAACACTAATACGAATTAACGTAAATAATACAAACTCTAAATACGCGGTAGCTTTTCAAATGTACATTATTTATCTTCTATACATCAGCAATTATGAGCTAATACAAACAAACTCAGTCTAATCATAAAACTATCTTACACAATAACTTTTACAATTACCTTTGTTCTCTGACTATAAGACACGAAAAAGGCACTGTGTTCAACTATTTATTCTATTAATTTATAATTATTTTATTTAGCACCTACATAGAAAATGAATAACACCTAAATCGTAAGATATAATTAAGAATAAATAATAATTTGGTGTAGTTTTAAATCCGTTAATTTTATTTTATAGATAAGACTTATCATTATTATATAAATAAATATGCGTTCAAAACTTCCTTTAACTAAATTATATCACCCTGAAACATTTACTTATAAAATACACGTATCGTTTATCTTCGATATTTTTTTCGTTTCATGATAAAATTATTTCCGTTCAACGCACGCTTTATGTTTATATAATAGATATTATAACTACGATTATTCATAACAATAAAATCACACATTTTTAACTATTAAAGGTTCAATGAAATAAAGTTTACAACGAGAAGATAAATAATCTTATATGGTGTGCAACAGTACAGAGCTTTTCCGTGTCTTCAGTTGGAGAACAGCGCACAATAGGAAAGTTTCAATTAATATCACAGTTGTATTTAAAAGTAGGACAAGTTCTACACGGTCTAGAAACAGTAAGTCCTCGATACATCCGAACACTGGCCACTGTCTTGGTGTCACCCGAAGTAGTACTGCGCATTCGAATATCGATATAAACTCCGGGCGTTAGGGTCGGTTTCCGTCTGCACTTGAACTCTAGGGAGAGTTTTGACCGCAACTCCGCGACCTAAAGTGCCGTGCGGCATAGTCCTGAGAGGCATTTCTATAGGGAATTCGGCGACCTGTCCATACATGTTACTACTTACGTGAGGATACGTGTTGGGCACCGGTCGTCCGACGTACCTATTGATTTTCGGACTGAGCGCTACGTTTGAGATTTGGATGTCTTGTTTCATTGAATCCGTCATGTCAATGGGTCCGGAAAGGCTCGTTATATTAATGTCGTTGTCGACTTCTGATATGCTGTCATTGAAACCGTTAGGTATGTCGGTGGTTGCGGACACGTCGGGACCTTTTGGTTGTTCGGCATTCTGCTTGCGAATAACGCAACGTACGACGCCGGTGATCATACACACCAGTAACAGTGCGCCCACGCCAACTATTATGTATACATACATAATATCGAATTGATCTGGGGACAAAATGTAATAGGGCCTTAGCTACATAAAAAAATCTTTCAATTAATTCTTAAATATATAATAGTCACAGAGATTAGAGTTATTTTACGCTTTTCATCACGCTTGGCTCATATCAAATGTTCACATAGGACGCACAAAGACATAAGGTTTCGGTCCATTTCGTTCCTTCGCTGTAATCAAATTCCTTTTCCTTAATAGTGACACAAGAATGGATGTTTCGTACTTACTCACAAGTATTGCTTGAATCTTGTGATGTAGGTAGCCGTAAAGGATAAAATACTTAGCGAAAAATGCGAAATATCTGTTTATTTTTTTCAGTAAGGTTATAGGAATGTAATCCGATAATCCCTGATAAAATAACGCAGGAAATATATTCGCATGTAAAATGATAATCTTTTAAATTGAATATTTGTATAACGTTAAATTGAGTATAATTAGAAGCTTTTAGCTTTCATCGAAAAATGATTCAGTATTTAATCACATTTAATATTCTTATCTGATCGTCCTAATTTTAAAGGGTTCAGGTTATCTCGATCGATTTGGTAAAACGCAAAATGAATAAGTGTTCGACCCTTTCCCAGTAATTTGTTGAAAAATAAGTAAACAGAAAGCGAATATATTAAAGTCTGAATGTTGTTTAACGCCCCTTCGAAATTTAACAGGCACGTTTGCGGTTTCCCCTGGGATCAGGTACACGATTTTATCCCCAAATTTGAGAAGAACATAAATATTATATGTCTTGATTAACAGCAGTAAAATTCAACACAAAATAGCAGCAACATTGCGAACGTTATGTATCTATTAAGTCCCGTTTGTTGGTGCTTTATCATTTTGTTTCTGAACAAATTTATAGTGTTCATACATTCATTATACTTTTGTTAAACATAATGTAACATTTATTTTGAACACTTTTTTATTTTGTGTGTGGAACGTACGTAAAACTAGCTAACTTATTTGTTTTTGTAAAACAAATTTTCATGTACAATGATAATTCAACGACATAATAGCAAGATTAAAATGTAGCATAACTTGTTACTATGGAAAATTTGTGAAGCTTACTAGACATCAATCTTCTTAAATCACTCAGGTACTCATTACTGTGCAAAAACCAAGGCAAGATATGAAGTCTCTTAATTAAATAAATATACCATCTTTGGACATGTGCAGGTGAGGTGGCGAGGCTGATGGTTCTTCTCTGCTGGTGTTGACGGAGTGCGGTCTTTGCGGGGGCACGGCCGCCACCGCCGGTGCTGGCGGCACTGCTGACTCACCCCACCATCTATCTCCAGAGTCATCTGCCACGGCATAGATATTAATACTATAACTAAATAGCTTTCGTTATATTAGGAGGAGTCATTATTTATTATATTAGATTATAAATTTTAAACTGGTTAGTTTTGGTGGGTCCTATAATACTATAGTTATTATAGTTGAGACGATCGTCGCGTCCTAAAAGTCTAAGAATTATTTTCTGAACAAACGATTCTTTGTGCTTATTTTAGAACACATTATATCCATAGTTTTTTTTGGTTTTAGTCGAAAGATTAAAATAATTATCTAGTCATGAAATATTGATTAAAATATGGATAAATTTCCTTAAGAACAATCAAAATGAAGTATAGAAGGTTTCTTTTACTTTTTATGTCAATTTAACCTATATATGACGCTAAAAACGGTTACTATACTGCTTCAAGATCCTCGTTTGTCATGACGCATTAGATGAAGCTCTATTTCGTCATAGTCATTAAAAAACAAATATTTCTCTTTTTATAACCTATGCAATCAAACCAAATTGATTCACGAAATAAAACACGACGTACATGTCAGCTGAGGAACGCGTTACATTCTGATCCTCTAATCCGTTTTCACGACGTAAGCCAAAGAAATGAAAGCAAACAAATCTTGAAGACTATTGGATAAAATTATGAGAGGATTAAACGAACTCTTAGCTTAATGATGTTTTACCGCGTTAGATAACTCCTGACAGGTTGGAGATACAATTTAGAATAAGATTACGGGGACAAAAAATTCTTCGTAGCTTAATGAAGAATGTCCTAATTAGACGTTATTAAACTAATATATATTTTGAATGTAAATAATATAACTAGGTATATAATTAAATAATGTAAATAATCGATATTAACAAGCATTACCTAATCAATCAACTATTTTAATTGTCTCTTAGAGTCTATAAAATTGTATATATGTACTAACATTGACTTGATTGTTTTGTTTTTTTTCCTTAAATGGTGTTTTTCTATCTCCCCCCATCCCACTCTTTACCTTATCACAAAGTGTCAAGTTAAATGAAAGGGCTAGATGCTTTTGTAATAGATTTATACTGAAAGAGTATGTTATACCATTACAATAATAATAACTATGGTCGTTTTGGAGGTTGCAGAATTTTCTGGATATCTTTAACGTCAAAATAGTTTATTGGAGATAGAATTGCTTGTAGCCGGATACGAAGAGATAACTCCGTGAAATCTTACCCGAGAGAACTGTTATATAAAACGGGTTTCTCTTATAACGAAAACTGTTTGTCGAGAATGGGATATTTTCATCTTACTAAATGAATGCAGGGAATGGCTAAAGTAGCCTGTCTCATTATGAGTTTACATCTATTTACAGCGGTGGTTCTGATTAAATTTCATTTTTAAAAACTCTTTCGTATTAATTTTATTCTATTCAAAGACTGGCTACTAGAGATGTCATAAAATCTTAGTTGTAAAGCGCTTTATATTCATCGGGGTTCAATTTATATAATGTTCTTTATTTGTATCATCAAGGTTATATTCGCGCTAGCAAGCTTCAATACATATAGGTATCAACTTTTGTAAAAAGTTTCGTACGTTTGCATGAATATAATTTTAATAAATATCACAAGAAGTATGTTAAACCTTCAATGAACGGAATTAATTATAAGTTAGAAATACTTTTCCTCCAAAGCAAATAGAAATTTGCTGTAACCGATTTTACACGTGGAAACAAAAACAATCTTTGTAATAAGTATAAAATATAAATTATCATAATGTTTCAGGCAATTAATAATACATATTTGATCAGTTCATTTTATTGTATAAGTATAATATATTAAATATAATGTTATCATATTGTACGCACTGAAATTAGGTTGTGTATTGATGTTTTAATGTAGTCCGTTTGTAAACATATCATATAATTTCTGCGTATCGGTAACTCACTGCTTCTATTTCAATCCAATTGCGCTGTTTCATTTTTTTTTATTTTTAGCAGTATGCTATATATTTTTAGATAGTATCGTGTTAAAATCGCAGAAAAGCGTTTAGTTTTTAAGATTATGGCTACGAACTGTTTTTTTACTAAAGTCAAGTAAGATATACTATTACTATTCAACATAATTGCATACTTTTGAAACAGCATATCATTATAACAAAATCATGCACCTACTATCGTTTCGGGAAGCAGTTTCTACGGATAAAATGTATAGATTATAAAAAAACATAGGTACAATTTTACTTCTTATTTTCATTTATTGTTTCGAATTAACTATTCTGAACAGCTGAGTTCAATATTTCTTGTAAGCTGATTCGGCGATAAAGTTCGTTTTAGGCGATGTTAAAATTTAAAAGCACTTACCGACGTCTTCGTGTTCAAGATCGGACACATCGTGGGCTACCTCATCCTCTTCAGGGGCACTCTCGTACCGCTCCTTCAATACCGTCCGGGGCACTACAAAAAAAATTTAACTTAATCACCAAACAATAAAGCTCAGAATCACTCTAAAACTAGTCTCAAGTACGAGTTCTACGCTATTAGAGCAAAAAGGGAACGTTAATTTTAGATGTTGAGGGTGATTTGGGTTTAAGGGTATTCATGTTCTAAGTGCCTTTTATTTTTACAGTATTAAGTGCTGGTAAAAGTACGTGACTTATCCGGCATCGGTTTCAATCTACTAAAAAGTCAGAGCCTTTCAATTAGTTAGTTAAAACATTATCTTTATCATTTAATTTATGTTTAAATGTTTCGGAAGGTATTTTAAAGCCAAAGTCAAAGTCAAAAAGTATCTTTATTCAATTAGGCTACATAAAGTAACACTTTTGAATCGTCATGGGATTACAAAACATTTACCACCGGTTAGGAAGGCAGTTTCTACAGAGAAGAACCGGCAAGAAACTCTGATAGTCGCTTTTTTTAAAATAAGAACATACAATTGTAAATATAAACAAAAACTATTACTATTATAATATTTATACATGAAAAAGGTCACCGTCCCACGAGCGTCAAGAAATATAATTCCATGTTTATTTATAAACTAGAAACCGTGGGGGGTTTTACTTGCATTCATGTATTATAGACATAAACTCTTGTGTTGAATCACTCTATCTAATAAAAAAAGGCATGAAAATCGGTTGCGTAGTTTTACAGATTTAAGCATACACAGGGACAGACAGAAGAGAGCGACTTTGTTTACAATGTAATGATGCGTAATTTAGAAACTTGTTTGTGGTGAATGAAAATGTACAATATAAGATGACATGTGTGGGTATAGGCTTTAAAAATCGATCCCTTTCATGGTTCGATGAATTCAGTAAAGCCGACAGACGTTGGAACAATGCTCTGTTAAATATTGCGTCTGAATACTGGCCAACCAATCCGTTGTTAGAACCACATTAATTAGTTTGAATAGAAAGACTGATATGTACAGTATGTATTTGAATGCGTAGGTATATTTGCCTCTATATTTCATAATGGCTGGCACCCGTGGTTTAACCCGGGTTCTCATCTCCAAAGACTCTACATTGTGTGTTATAGATATCACCCAACTGGCACATAAAATCCTTTATCAGAATATTAATTAATGTACGCAAGTAAACTTACGGGTAAAGTAAACAACACATAATAAGGCGTAAGAGGCCATCCTATCATTAAAGGGATTTCTTCCAGGAAGTCTGTGATATCAAAAGACAAAATAAAGGATAAGGCAATAATATGTTCCGTGGATTATAATGAAGTTTACTTTATTATTCGCTATTTGCTATTGTAAAAAGATGTACTTAAATGAATGATGCTTTCAGTTTCAACATCCATAAGTTGTTAGAAGTGTTTGTTTAGCCTTTGTTTCACGAAAGAGCTTTTAAAGTATAATAAAAATTTATAAGATAATTTGTTCTAGAACAGTCTTTCCACAATGTGTACAAAGAAAATAGTTCTAGACAGAGATGTAAATTTATCTAGCCTATTATAGTGATTTTTAATTGCTTTTATTAAACATTCAATATAATTATCATAATCGATACTTCGTTTATAATAAGTAGAATAACTTCAAAGACTGTTGCTTAATTGAAAAGTATGTAGGTGAGCGTAAAAACAAAATGTTAAATACTAGCTGTAGCCTGCGACTTCGTCCGCCTAATGAATCCTTATAGCATGATTCGGTATTCACTCGCGATGGCTTATTAGCGTATTTCATATATAACTTTGGTGTTTCTATACTGCTTTCTATGATTCTTTTATATGGAATAGTTAATAATATCAACTTTTTTAATAAGGGATGACTAAGAGTGTTATAAACGTAAGAGTAGACGAATATAATCAAAACGCTTCGATCTGCTAAGCTATCGGGAGTTACACGTGTTATTGTAAATCAACCATAAAAGATAGACATATATATACATTATACAGTCCTAGGATATTTTTTATATAATTTTAAGGAAAAATTTCCGTTATACATGATTTCTGTTTAACTTTATCCATTAAGGTCGCACATGCGACGGAAGATTAAAAAATGAAGCAACTTCTCCAGTTTTCACTACATTTCCCTTTACTGCTCCGCTCCTACTTATTGTAGCGTGTTGAAAAGTATACTATAACCTGCTCCGGAGTATGAAGAATAATTGTACCAAGTTTCGTTAAAATCCGTCCAGTAGTTTTTGATTTTATAACGGTTATACAAACAGACAGACAGACAAAAAAAATACTATTATTGGCATCAGTATCGATCCCTAATCGTTATTTTGGAAATTTATTTCATGTACAGAATTGACCTCTCTACAGATTTTTTTTTTATTTTTTTATGCTATGAAGTGGTGAGACGAGCTGGACTCCTGATGGTAAGGTAAACGCCAGCTTGTATAATATACAAGTCCCCGCATTTAAATAAACATTTTTGAGATTTTTTATTTCATTAATTCATCAATAAAATCGATAATATGAAAAGCAAAACAAAAGTGTTACATCACTTTACGAATTCTAATGACAGAGACAGCAGTAACTTTTTCAATGAAATGCATTGTCATAGGGACATTCGGTCATTGACACGTAACAGCTGATAGCTCTAAAGTGATGTCGTAGCGTCGATAAATTTAAATATCGATATGCTAGTCAATAGAAATAAAAAATCAATATCTTGATAATAAATAGTTCAAATGAAATGAATTTTTAATACATTCTTTTAAAATTAGGTATTCTTTGCGATCTATTAAATATTACCACGCATTTCTGTTACACGTTGTATATGTATATATATACGTCGTATCCTAGAGAGCAAGTCTGATTTAGATCTAGTATAAGCGCTACCGTAAAATGAGGACGTAATTAACAGACTGAATGATATAAATATTTGCTTCAGTATTGAAAGCTATAGTCTTCCTTGAATTAGTTCTGCTTAAAATACGTCTGGCGTTCAGTTACTATCGCTCAAAGTGAAATCCGTTGCAATTAGATTTATCATCATCATCTGCTACGTAGTTGTAAACTAGTATAAATTTAGATACTTAGGTATACGTAGGTTCACACGAACAGTTTCACTGTTGTTATATTCAACAAAATAACATTAAAGACTTTTAATAAAAGTATACGATAAAAATATTTATAGAAAATTGGGCAAGCTTGACATTATTTTGATACCGATATCACTTTTATTGAATATCACAGACTGACGTTAATGTTAATAGAAACATATTTTTCAGTAAGCTTATAATTCAAAGAAGACCTATTTTTTATTACGAAATAAGACAATTATTTTATTTGAGAGTTATTTTTGAACATGAAAACAATTTTTGTCAAAGTTATAATTATGCACATTTCCAATCGACTGAGAATATCTTCTTATTCTTAGTTTAATAAGTCCTAGTTTTTTTATGTCAAGGCCAGGCTATGCTACGAATTTGTAAAGAAAAAGTTCTAAAAATAAATTTAGGTACGTAAAAACTTTCGCGAAAGTCTAAGAGTCTGCGAAGGTGTCCATGGCTCCTACCCGCATCCATATAACAAAACACAGTGGGATTTTGGTCGGTAGTAGACCAAAATATAACCGAGGGTCATCCTATGAAAATATCCCAATTCTAAAAAGGTATAACATATTATTTAGTGATATAATCAATAACGAAGATGACTTTACAAAAATCGGTACGTTCAGATCAAAAATATTGAACCATGACATAAGATGAATTAAACGTTATGTATAGTGATATTAAAGCTGAAGGTAAAAGTTGGTGGTAGCAATATTGTGTCGTAAAATTTTCATACAAAATGAAAAATAAAAATCTAATAAAAATGTAGGAAGCTTATACTCTTAACAAATACCTAACGAAAGGTAAATAAGCCTCAGCAGCTAGATTTGTACGCTGTGTTATATAATACTTTGAAAAACACGAATGGATGAACAATAAAATGAGGATACTCGACCCGGCGCAGTTCACACGTTTTATGTACATGCGACGCGACGCGACGCGACGCCAGGCTGACTGGATAACGATTAGGCAAAAAGATAATACTTTATTTATTTCCTTAGCCTTTGCTGTAGTAGCTTTAATAGTCACTAGTAGGGAAATAGACATGCCAACCGATATTTGTTATTTCCGAATCATTATTATGTACTATAGCGTCCCATATATTTGCCCGGATAGCTCTTCCCGTGACAATGCCGAGCCGAAAGTTTTCTACGTTTTAATTCAGGGTCAAAGTCAACCAAGTTAATAGTATTTTCCTAAAAGAATACTTATTACGTCTATACATCTAGATCTAAATATCCTCACCAAATTTAGAATATAAAAAATTGGTAAGCATCGGGTCATTTATAAATAAGTATAGACAAAGTTTCATGATAAAATGTGTCCTAGTCAGAAATTAAAAGCAATAATTGATAGGGCCAAAAGACTTTTTACGTTAAATTAAGAGGTAAATTTGTTTAACATATTTTATGGGATTAGGGAAAGATAGCGGCGCTTAAGTAGGGATCGCTTGTACCCTAATTAGTACAAATCGCCGAAAAAAAGGCTAAATGCATCCCAAAATCTATTCTTTGATAAAGGATTTTACCTACAACGCATTGGGCTTCTTATTTATTTACTATACACAAATTTAATTCAAAATTATAATTATTCTGATCATAATTAAGTTCTAAGAGACAATTTTGTCATCATAACATCGACTTGTTTTTGTTTTGATACACGTGTACGTCACATTCTATCACCTCGTGGACAATGCGTAGCCGAGCTTGCTGTAATGTGTCGACAGGACGGGCTTAATAACGAAAACTTTGCTTCATAAATAATCATATCACTTTTCTAACGTATCACAATACACAACAATAACTAGTCTATTCAGAATCATATCATAATTATATGAAAAAAGTATCGGTAGTTTGTATTGATAAATACAATAACAGCTATAAGCCTGTGTACAATAATCTATACAAGTATTATAACAGCCGGTAGAGGTAAAATTTAAAAGAGTTGCGATTTATCGAGATACATGCTACGTTGAGTGCTTGCACTACGATCAATATCACTTCACGGGCAAACTTTGAAATTTTTATATTGCGAATAAGCATATTTAGGTCATGTTATAAAATTATATGTCTGCGTTTGAACTCAATCGTATAGAACTCTATCTACCCACTGAGTGAACTGCAAATTAATGCCGATGGCTGTTCCATATTTGAATTTTTCACATATATCCTTTAATAGCAAATATATCATACATTTTATTTAAGAAATATATAATATTTGATATTATTTCAAAAGCATTGATAGTGTTTTAAAGTAATTTATAAAGCTGTCGATCCCTTTCAAATTATTCTATTAGATATTTTTAGTTCGTTTATTTCGTAATGTACGCAATCCAGAAATTTAATTTGAAGAATAATGGATTTGTCAATTTACGTTTGTATTTCTTAATACAAATATTTATTTGCGTAAGCTTTATTTTATTTTTATTTAAGATAAGGAAGACTCCAACTAATTGAGTGATTGAGAAGTTAAGGAGACATCTATCACAAATCTTTCTTTTGTTTTCGGAGAACTTTTTTGTTTCATTATATTGTTTTTTGTACATTTGAAAGTGTATTTTTTTGTACTCCACCTTCCATTAAAAGAAATTATTCAAATAAGTACTCTACGTTAAATAATGTCAAATAATATAATATATTTCATCGTACTTTAAATCATGTTGGAAATTATTAGAAGGATACAGCTTGATGTCCATCTTTTTAATATCCGGAGGTTTTATCGTGTGGTCAAGGAATATGACTCGACAGATACAACTAAGGAAGCAAAACAAAAATATCTACCTATCAGTTTTTTTGACATTTCGTATATCGTATGAAAATATACCGGCGAAGACAGTCTTACAATTCCTAGTTTGACAGCTAGGTATAGCCTGTTTTAGTATCTATTGAGATTATCACGACATTGAGTTTTTTACGTAAACGAGTAAGTAAACGAAGAAACTTTTCATATTATAGCATTAATAAAAGATTAATATGACTTATTTTAAGGTGAGATTATGTTATAGTTTATTAACGTTTTGACACTTTTAGTAAGATCCTGCTATCCGTCAGTTTTAGTTAGCCTGTTGCTTACTATTTTTTGTTTAAGATGCCCGTGGACCTTGGGGCGATTATCATTGTAATAATGTGTCGAGATTAGCTACCGAAGAAAATCATGTTCTATCCTACTGGATCACGCCTTGCAGAGTATTTCACGGTAGCACGCAGTCATATCAACAGACTCCTTACATACTAGATATTCTCTCTCATTTAACTTACCGCACGTGTATACAACTTTGAGATACGTCCTACTGCCAGTCCGACACGGGCTGCCGAACATTTTGCTGTCCGCTGAAAGCACGCACCGCCGCTTGCCGTGACACTCCCTCATTGCTGTCTCCGTGGCATACGGCTCCAGACACGCTAAAATTAAAACATTTAATAAGAACACAACGTTCTAATAAAGCACACGAGCTTAACCCCTCTCGAGCGTTCCTGGAAGTAAATTAATTTATCTTTCGGCTAAAATTTCCGAAGTGAAATGAGGCCACTTTGCAATCGCTATATTGAATTACCATATTATATTATAAAGAGCCAAATAATTAAGTTTTAAATATATTGTATTTTCATTTTCGAACAGTGTAAGTCAAATTCTGGTCGTCCTGTCAAGTAGAAATGTTCCGAAATCTATTTTTAAATTTTAGTCGTATTTGATTACGGAATTCTTAATAACTAACAACAATCTTGATATTTGAGCACTTGATAAGATAAGCTATTTAAGCAAAAATAAGCCAGTATTGAATTAATATAAATGAATTATTTTATAATATCTATATTAATTTAGATACAATGAAAAAGAGACTTAAGCGTTATATTTTTGTAAAATTTCCGACCTAACTTTATTAAGGTATCCATTAACTGAGAAGAAACTTTTTCCGACGCAAATTGTATACAAAAAATGAATTATACGCAAATAAGTTTTGGTCTACTGCTTAGAGTAATTTATTCGGAATTTTAAATCTTGCAGAAATTTAATCAAAGAAACCGCTCTTGAAAAGAAACCTATTTATTGCTGTTTTCTTTTCAATCTATTGAACCTATTTGAAGAAAGTTCTTTGTCAGTGCTATTTTTTTTAATAATTTCGCTCGTTATGTGGAAAGAAAAAATCTAAAATCTTATAATACTATTATCTACAATTTATCTTTGTACAAGGGTCTTAAGTATTAACGTATGTATCTATTATTGCTTGCATATTGCAAATGAACAGATTTCAAAATCAGAAGAGAATTTTATGATTTTGAAATATTTTCATTTATTTGCAACGTACTCAGATAAAATAACATAAATTTGTACTTCATCTATAATGAAATTGAATTTGGATATAAAATTTTCAAACATATAAAAGTCTTTATCACATATTTATCTCCTTTTTAACGACACTACGCCGCAAGCCAATATATCGAATTTGCTAACCACCTTAAACAACAATGAATAATAAAAGCTCGATTCACTTACTTTCTTCCTTCATCCCTCGAGGCTGAGGGCATTGTATCGAATCGTACTCGGTTCTCCCGTACTGAGCTGAATATATAGCAACCCTCGAGTGTGGGTTACAGCTCAAATGAAGCACATCGTTTTCACAGCCCACTTTGCTCCGGAACTCGTCTGTTGAAAATACAATCCTATTATGTGGTGCTAAAAGCTAATTTCGACTGTCTCTTAGTACCGATTGTTCTGTTCTGTTTGATTTGAAAATACTATGCGATATATAAAGAGAATTTGAGCTTAGAACAATTACAGCAAGTACCTTCTTAATGTGTTATTGTGATAGTTCAGCTGTAACTGTTGTTGTAAAATTTCATTTCGGAATATTGGCATATGTAAAAATGAGCATTTTAGAATTTAGTTAATAGTATGGAATAACCGTTTTATAGATAATAATTATTCTTATAAGAAAGAAGTAAACCGTACTAACATGGACGGCACTTGTAGGCGACTTCGACGAATCTTCTAGAACCAGGGCACGGGTCAACTCCGAACGCTTTGGGGCTGGTGTGGAATTTGCATTGCCGTTTCTTCTGGCACGCTTCCACCACCGTCTGTAACAAGGAATACTACATACATTAGTTAGTATGGCAATTCTGTTTACACGACAACACATTACACTAAAAAAGAAAATTAATTAATACTGACTTGGTATGCCTTTTACTCTAGATAGCATTTTTTTTTAAATTGAAATAATTTTGATCACATTGGGTTTACGTATGAGAAAGGAAATATTATTATTATCCAGCCTTTTTTTCACTCTCAATATCTTCTAACTATATTCCATACAATTCCTTTAAAAGCTGAACTGCAGCTATGTATATCAAGAGCCTGACAAGCTACCTGTACACATTGACCGCAAATGTATTGTCCATCTCATTACCGTTTGTAAATTTTGGTGTTTTGTATCGCACTATGCGGTGAGAGAATAATGTCCGGTATTTCATACTAATCCACATATCAGCCGAGATAGTGAATCGGTTTAATAGCAACATTTCAACGTGTTGATACATACTCGTATATGTACTAACCGTATACTCACAGTTATTATTTTTAAATAGTATATTTACCAATTTTTCATATGGCAACCAGATTCATAGTTAATTTATAAAAACAGGACAAGTCAGTCTCGAATTATCCTACGGGAATTTGGCAGATCTCTAATCTTTCGCCGGCAAAGTTGGCTCACATTTTTACATACATATTTTTTGGTCAGAATGAAACTTTTAGAATCTTATTATTCAATTATTTTAATGAATACTTTACCATTCAAACCTAATAAGTTATAAGTATACCTTAAGTAAGAAAACTAATTCATATAGAAATCATATTTAAGCAATTAGCAAAAGAATTTATATCACAAAATGTTTTTGAATATTGCCATTACTTATATTATAATCATTTAACCATTCATTAATTTTGATTACTAATTAAAAAAAAAAACATATGCTAATTTATATTGATAAAGTATTTTATATGAAGCCAAAAACCTTTTCTAGCTATATTATAGAATACGGATAACTTTCATCACACCTGCAAAGCACTAGGCCACGCGCAGTTAGTATCTCCTATTACTTCGACTGCAACTGGCTGGTACTCCACCAGCTCTGGTGAACAGGAGTTCTGTGACGCCGACGCTCCATACTGAGCCACTTGGATGCTTATGGTAGTTCCTCGAGGACATATCAGTGTGACCATCTCTTCGTCGCACGCCGCCTTTTGGTGTGTACGTAGAGTGCCCAGCAGAAGTTCTGTTAAAAAACATATGTTATTATATAAATACAACAGTAATTAGACGGTCAATTTTTGGATTGCTGCCTCTTATAATACAGGTTATCCTAGTATAAGAGGCAGAGCGCAAACTTTTGAAATTTACAGAATTACATTTTATATTCATCTAGCAGCATGTTATTATTTGTTTTTTTTTTCTACTTAAGATGTCTGTAATATTTTTTTAGACAAATAAATATTATTATTATTATTATTAATTTGTATGTTTAGAGATAATTTGAACTATTCAAATAGCACACAAATATATAAAGCATTGTTGTGGGACTACCACAAAATGCAATGCTTATTGAGACACCAATAGTATTCATTATTCATACTACCATGAATAACATTGATGTTTCAATTATGTAGTTGTTAATTAATTTATGCATTGACTATATTATTTTATACCGAAAAGCAGGTCGAGGTTTCAATGAAACTGTAATGTTAGTATAATTTTAGAGTCGTTTCTGTATCTCAATTTTGATTAAGATTTCAAGTTTCCATCCACTCTAGACTGTCTCGACACTTCGTTCATGAACATTTAGATTCAGTAATTTATTTCAATCGAAACGTAGAGAAACAATTTAACTTGCCTCGCAAATATAAATTATAATAACAAACAAAAAGAATTATAAGGTTTTTTGAATTATTTAATATTCAATATTAAATAATTCAAAGTATCGTAATAAAAAGTCTAAAGTCCTAACGAACGTAACATCCTTTTGTGTAAGCATTTGTTTTACCCAAAATTGATCTCGCTAGCTATCAATAATATCTGCCGGTAACCGCAATCATGGTGAGAAATCGTTGTCTATGTCTTCGGCATCACATTATATATTATGAGATCCCCACCCACACGCAAAAACCGCGCCTTGACGTGGAGTTGCGGAAACCAGCCCGTGCTACCTATACCTATACCTATATATTATGTCAGTGGACATCAGCATTCTCAACAGTAATAAACCGCCTTATAGACCTTATTTTGAAAATATCGAGAAAGATTTAATGTTTATTTTTATAACGTATTTTTGTACATGAAATATGGTAACACTTTTGTATGTTGCATAAATATTACGACATGTAAACAGTTTTGAGAAAAGCGAAAAAATGTAATTAATTTTAGATACTAATAATATATCACAAAAAATAAAAATCCAATAAGTCAGTTAATTAGTTATTAAAGCTATGTTCGTTCTGATTCGTTATGTGTACCTAATTATCTCACAATAACTAATTTATTTTGCAAAAGTATTCCGACGTATATAGTACAGGTCTACATAGTTACAAACCTACGCAAAAAATTCCTAATTACAGTTTTATATTAAAACTAGCTGTGCCCGCGACTTCGCCCGCATAGAAGTGACTTTGGGCAGCATTTTTGAAAATGCCTAACCCGCGCCAACAAACGTTCAGCGAGTTCAACGTGATTCTTTAAACTGCCATTACTTTTTTATTTATCAACCGATTGACATGAATTAAACACTAAATGTTAAGTTAAGCTTACCACAATATATCATTGAAAACCCCATCTAGATAGGATAAGCCGTTTCTGAGATTAGCGTGCACAAACAAACAGACAAACAGACAAAAATCATTGTTTTGGGTTCTATTGGGTTAATAAAGGTCTCCTATAACATTTTTTCTCATATATCTTCCATGTACAGACAGCGACTCGTTACGTTTTTATTATAATATGTATAGATGTAATATTAGTTTATAAATAGTATTTAACCCGGCGACAATGACGCTGGGTCATATTGACCCGAGGCAATTTTAAACTGACATATTTTATTTTTGCGTTGGTAGTATGATTCGAACGTTTGTATAGCTGGAGATACACCCCCCCTCTACCCGCTTCAATGGAATGCTCAGTGCGACACCGCGTGCGCTGAGAGATACACGTGCGTCAAGTGAAAACGGGTCATTATGACCCAACGTCATAGCAGGTGTAGTAATTTTGTGACACGCGTTTATTTTCTTATTTGGTGTTTAATATTAATGAAAACCATCTTTTGACAGGTCTTTAGTAAAAATGTCATTGACAAATGACGCAGCTAGGATTGCAGCGTTGTTAGAAGAGTCTGACTCCGACAATGAAGACTCCCAACCTGCTTCAGACGTGGATATTGATGACCATCTTTCTGAACGCAGCAATGATAGTGAAAGTGAACAAGAAGCTAGTGATACGGAGTCAGACTCAGATAATATCGATCTTGCATCCTTACAACAACAATTACGGCAAGAATTTTACAAAGGAAAGGATGGGACAATGTGGCAAAAAGCACCTGCACGGCCGAACGTACGTACCAGATCAGAAAATATATTATCTGAAAGGCCTGGTGTAAAACCTGCAGCTCAAGGTGCCAAGACTGAGTTAGAATGTTGGGACTTATTCATTACCCATGAGATGTTGTGTACAATTCAAACATACACAAATTTACATATACGTGACAGAAGAGCTTCGTGTGTGTAAATTTGCCTCGTCAATTGCGCAAAAGAATAGCGGATTTCGTGGATGAGCCTAGTGAAGAGCCTCCCCAAAAAGTTCTAGGAACTCGCAAGAGATGACAAGTATGTCCGTCTAAAAAAGATAAGAAAACATCTCACACTTGTCATGCATGCAACATTTACATTTGCCCAGACCATTTGACTCCATACTGCAATAATTGCAGCAGTTCCGTGGGCCGGAATGATGATGTAGAAGACTGATTCGTTTTTATTTTTATATTATAAAGCTCATTTGATCTCTCTTTTAGTACCTAAGATTATTGATTCCTTTTATTGTTAACAATACTTTGCCAAAAATTTATAATTAGAACATGTTACGTTTTCATAGTTGATTTTGCATATGTCATTGAAAAAGTTAATAAAAGTGTAATTTCTAGAACTTATTGTTATTATTTTTATTTTACTACCTAAGCAAAGTATCCTTTTTAATAAACAATAATTAAAAATAAGTTGACTTGCTAAATTTATTGAAAAACTGTACATAAAATTCGGGTCAATATGACCCGACGTCATTGTTCCAGTAATTATTTTCACGTCATTTGCGCCGGGTTAAAGGACAGGGTTATTTAAGTTCTATTACTAAGTATATTTTATTGTAACTATTGCAAGACATTATAGACACATATTAGACATGCAAGTATGCTTTGTCTAATTAACATTTGACAGTCTGAATCGATTACGAGTTTATCTTACGGAATTAATGCAATTAATTAAATGTACAAGGTATTCAAATACACCATAGCATAAAACAAGTATATCACGGTAGGTATAAAACAAAGTTTGTCCCTAAATCTTTCAAAACTACGCAAGGAATTTCTTATAGATTAAGCAATTGTTATGGATTCTTTATATGAATAGATGCATGCAAAGCAAGAGCGGGTCGCTTACAACAAGGTTAGCCAGTGCCGTTTTATCCATTAGGCATTATAGGCAACTGCCTAGGGGCC
>JADANM010006710.1:3937491-4014283 GCA_026213755.1 Eurema hecabe
CCCGGCGCAGTTCACACGTTTTATGTACATGCGACGCGACGCGACGCCAGGCTGACTGGATAACGATTAGGCAAAAAGATAATTCTTTATTTATTTCCTTAGCCTTTGCTAGCTTTAATAGTCGCTACTAGGGAAATAGACTTGCCATTCGATATTTGTTATTTCCGAATCATTATTATATACTATGGCGCGTCCCATATATTTGCCCGGATAGCTCTTCCTGTGACAAAGCTAAGCTAAAAGTTTTCGTTTTTTTAATTCAGTGTCTAAGATCAAGCGAATTATTAATGTATTTTCGTACAAGAATACCAATTACATTCATACGTCTAGATCTAAATATCCTCACCAAATTCAGAATTTATAGAAATGGTAAGGATTCCGATCATTTATAAAGGTAAGGTAAAGTTTCATAATTAAACGTGTCCTAATACGGAATTAAAAGCAATAATTGATATAGCCAAATGACTTTTTACGTTAAATTAAGAGGTAAATTTGTTTAACATATTTTATGGGATTAAGGAAAGATAGCGCTTAAGTCTTATCTATCTCTTGTACCCTAATTAGTACGAATCGCCGAAAAAAAGGCGATACGCATCCCAAAATGTACTCTTTGATTACGGATTTTACGTACAACGCTATTGGCCTTCTTATTTATTTACTATACTACTACTATTAAATATTAAGTTAGACAATTCTGTCAACATTATATCGACCTGTTGTTGTTGTGATACACGTGCACGTAACACTGTCACTTCGTAGACAATGCGTAGCCGAGATTGCTTTAATGTGTCAACAGGACGCGCTTAATTACGAAGACTTTGCTTCATAAATATAATATTATCAATTTTCTAGCGTAACAACACACAACACTATCTAGTCTATTCTCAGAATCATATAATAATTATATAAAAAACGTATCGATAGTTTGCATTGATAAATACAGCAGCTAAGCCTGTGTATACAATACTATATACAAGTACTACAAAGTAGACAGTAGAAGCAAGAGTATTTAAAAGAGTTGCGATTTATCGAGATACATGCTACGTTGAGTGCTTTCACTACGATCAATATCACTTCACGGGCAAACGTTGAAATTTTTATATTGCGAATAAGCATATTTAGGTCATGTTATAAAATTATAGGTCTGCGTTTGAACTCAATCGTATAGAACTCTATCTACCCACTGAGTGAGCTGCAAATTGATGCCGATGGCTGCTCCATATTTGAATTTTTCACATCTATCCTTCAATAGCAAATGTATCATACATTTTATTAAAGAAATGCATATTTGATATTATTTCAAAAACATTGATAGTATTTTCAAATAATTTATGAAGCTGTCGACCGCTTTCAAATTATTCTGTGAGATGTTGTAGTCTATTTCGTAATTTACACGATCCTGAAATTTAATTTGAAGAATAATGGATTTCACAAATTACGTTTCTATTTCTCAGCAAAAATATTATTATTTGCGTAAACTTTATATTATTTTTATTTAAGATAAAGAAGACTCCAACTAATTGAGTGATTGAGAAGTTAAAGAGAGACATCTATGACAAATCTTTGGAGAATTTATTTGTTTCAATATATTGTTTTTTGTACATTTAAAATTTTTTGGTACTCTTGATTAAATAATGTGAAATAATATATTTCAACGTACTTGATATCTTGTTGGAAATTGTGAGAAGGTTACTACAGCTTGATGTCCATCTTTTTAATATCCAGAGGTTTTATTATGGGGTCGAGCAACGATGAATCTACAGATACTACTATGGAAGCAAGTTTTTTTGTCATTCAGTATATAGTATGAAAATATATCGGTGAAGTCAGTCTTACAATCCCTAGTTTGAGAGCCATGAGTTATTTTGAGTTATTTTAGAATCTATTGAGATTGACGCGGCAGAGAGTGTAATACAGAACATGTTGAATAACAAGTAAACAAAGGAACTTCTTTTATTAATGCTATATTAAAAATATTGTTATTAATTATATTATAAGGCCTGATTCGACGCTTATAGAAAGATCCTGCTATCCGTTGTTACTATTTTTGTTTGTATATGATGCCCGTAGGCGATCATTATTTTAATAATAATGTGTCGAGTTTAACAACCGAAGAAAATGTGTTCTATGATCTATCTTACTGCATCGGGTTTTTGCGGAATGTCACGATATTCCCGTAGTAATGTCAACAGCATGGCCTCTATAAACTGGATGTATAATATTTAATAAAACTTACCACACGTGTAGACGACTTTAAGATACGTCCTACTGCCAGTCCGACACGGGCTGCCGAACATTTTGCTGTCCGCTGACAGTACGCACCGCCGCTTGCCGTGACACTCCCTCATTGCTGTCTCCGTAGCGTACGGCTCCAGACACGCTAAAATTAAATCATTTCATAAGAACACAACGCTCACATTAAATACACTGTAAGCTGAATCCCGCTCGAGCGTTCCTGGAAGCAAATTAATTTATCTTTCGGCTAAAATTTCCAAAGTGAAATGAGGCCACTTTGCAATCGGTATATTGAATTTCTATATTATAATAAAGGGTCAATTGAGAAGGTTTTAAATATTTTTTTATTATTTTCGAATAGTGTGGAGGTAGTCAAATTCTGGCCGTCTTATCAAGTAGGCGTGTTCCGAAGTTTATTTTTAAATTTAAGCCGTATTTTTTATTATTTACGGAATTCTTGATGACTAACAAGTATCTTGGTTTTTGAAGCCAATATTTCATTTATATAATTTATAATATCTTATTTAGATACAATGAAATAGAGACTTAAGCCTTATAATATTCCTAATTAACGACTTAACTTTATGAAGGTATCCATTAAATGCGAAGAAACTTTATCCGACACAAATTGTATACAAAAAATGAATTATACGCAAATAAGTTTTGGTCTACTGCTTTGAGTAATTTTATTCGGAATTCTAAATCTTGCAGAAATTTAATGAAATAAACCGCTTTTGAAAAGAAACCTATTTATTGCTGTTTTCTTTTCAAACAGACCTATTTGCAGAAAGCTCTTTCGGTACTATTTTTTTTAATATTTTCGCACGTTATGTTGAAAGAAAAAAGCTAAAATCTTATACTATCAGGGGGCACGGCAGTGCCCCCACCAAGTCGAGCAAAAAAGCGGCATTACTATCTACATATTTATCTTTGTATAAGGGTCTTAAGTATTAACGTATTTTTTGTAATTGTAAATTCTCTTCTGATTTAGAAATATTTTCATTTATTTGTAATAGCTCAGATAAAATAACGTGAATTTCTATTGTATCTATAATAAATTTGAATTTGGATATAAAAGTTTCAAACATATAAAAGGCAATTTTATTTCCTTTATAACGACACTATGCCGCAAGCCAATACATCGTATTTGCTCACCACCTTAAACAACAATGAATAATAAAAGCTCGATTCACTTACTTTCTTCCTTCATCCCTCGGGGCTGAGGGCATTGTATCGAATCGTACTCGGTTCTCCCGTACTGAGCGGAATATATAGCAACCCTCGAGTGTGGGTTACAGCTCAAATGAAGCACATCGTTTTCACAGCCCACTTTGCTCCGGAACTCGTCTGTTGAAAATACAATCGTATTATGTGGTGCTAGAAGCTAATTTCGACTGTCTCTTAGCACCGATTGTTCTGTTCTGTTTGATTTGAAAATACCATGCTTAGTGCAATATACAAAGAGAATTTGAGCTGAGAACAATTACCGCAAGTACCTTCTTAATGTGTTATTTTGATAGTACAGCTATAACTGTTGTTATAAAGTTTCATTTCAGAATATTGGTCTATGTAAAAATGATCGTTTTAGCATAATTTATTTGATAGTATGGAACTACAGTTTCGTAGATAGTAATTATTCTTATAAAAAATAAGTAAATCGTACTAACATGGACGGCACTTGTAGGCGACTTCGACGAATCTTCTAGAACCAGGGCACGGGTCAACTCCGAATGCTTTGGGGCTGGTGTGGAATTTGCACTGCCGTTTCTTCTGGCACGCTTCCACCACAGTCTGCAACAAGGAGTACTACAAACATTAGTTAGTATGCCAATTCTGTTTACACGACAACAAATTACACTGAAACCAAAATTGAATTAATACTGACTTGGTATGCCTTTTATTCTGGCAAAGTTATTTTAATATTAAATAATATTCTTGTCACGGGGGGTTTACTTATGAAAATCAAAATAATATCCAGCATTTTATTTTTCATTCTCAATTTTTTCTAAATATATTCCATACCTTTAAAAGCTGAACTGAAGCTATATCAACTTATCAAGAGCCTAACAAGCTACCTATACACATTGACCGCAAATGTATTGTCCATCTCATTACCGTTTGTAAATTTTGGTGTTTTGTATCGCACTATGCGGTGAGAGAATAATGTCCGGTATTTCATACTAATCCACATATCAGCCGAGATAGTGAATCGGTTTAATGGCAACATTTCAACGTATTGAAACATACATATCTCAACATTTACAGTACTGTGAGACTTTCTGGTAACTCGACTCATCGTTAGTTTACAAAAATAAGCCAAGACACTCTTAAATTATCGTACGGGAATCTGGCACCTACATTTTACCCGATCTCTAATCTTTACTCGGCAAAGTTGTTTTCCATTTTTCTATACATATTTTTTTCTTGTAATGTTCAACTGTTAACTGTCAACATAAGTTATTTTATTGACTAAGGAAACAGATAAAGATACAAAGGATATTTAACGAAGATTTTATGGAAAAAAACAAGTATTAAATAGAGTGATGTTATCGCTACTGACCCCACTAATGTTAGATTATTCATGTTAGGTTTTCAAACTAACCAAGGGAGGGAATAAACGGAGCTATTATCTGGTCAACGTAACTGAGGTCTACACTATTCAACAACTTAAGTGAGACTGATAGACAAGCGGACGTAACAACTGACCATTGACAAATTGACGTGAAAGTACTACGGCTTCTTTAGTTTTAGTTAAAAATAGATAAATATTTTTATCGAAGCACTTTACATTGCAAAAGAACTAAATTTTAATATTTGTTCTGTCTATGTGCGTCGCCATATATTATAATCGTTTAATTTATTATCTACTACTGGAATTGTGTTGTTATGTAATTCACAATAATCATCGCTATTAAAAATATTATAAATATACTACGTAATAAAGAATATCAGAAGTTAGGAACTTCTATCTATTCAAAACACGGATAACTTTCATCACACCTGCAAAGCACTGGGCCACGCGCAGCTGGTATCTCCTATAACTTCAACTGCAACAGGTTGGTACTCCACCAGTTCTGGTGAGCAGGAGTTCTGTGACGCCGACGCTCCATACTGAGCCACTTGGATACTAATGGTAGTTCCTCGAGGACATATCAGTGTGACCATCTCTTCGTCGCACGCCGCCTTCTGATGTGTACGTAGAGTGCCCAGCAGAAGTTCTGTTAAAGAAACAGATGTTATTTAAAGACTTTATATATACGTATGCTTACTTATAATATGTCACACATATGAAGCATTGTTTTGTGTCAACCTCAAAAAGTACTTAATGCTTATTATTGATATGAATACTGTGGATGTTTAAATTATTCAGTGTTAAATTTATTTCTCTTATTATTCAAATTGATTTTATGCATTGAGCGTATCATTGTACCGAACAGGTCAACAGTTCAATGAAATAGTAATATTTGTATAATTTATCAATCGTTTCTAAGTCTAAATTTTGATTAAAATTTAAAGTTTTCAATCAAGTCTGTCTCGACATTTAGTTCACGAATATTAAGATTCTGTAATCTATTTTAATTGGAAAGTAGACAAACGAAATTCGCCTCGCAAATAGTAAGTAATAATGACAATCATAATAAATTTTAATTATAATATTAAAGTTTTTTTATATATGTTATTCATTTAGTTATTTCATATCAATACAATAATTATTCCATAATAGCTGGCCCAATAAGTTATAGCCAGCGTTAATTAAGTCAGGTAATTAGTTATTAAAGTTATATTCGTTATGATTCGGTAGTTATACCTAATTATCTCATAATAACTAATCTCACAGAAACTATGGTATGAATTATACGTTTTTTTACCAAATTATTCCAAGCTATATAGTAGTTACAGTCCTACGCAAAGTTCCTAGAAGCCCTTATTACAGATTTATATTAAAAATGTATTGTACATAATTATTCATTTATAACTCTTTATTGCTAAATAGCATCTCTGTCAATATAAGCGTTTCACAAGTGGAAGTGAAGACATAGTAATAATGTAATTCATGGTAACTACACAAACAATAGTGATCTATATATATTATTATCTTTATATCAACTTCAAATACATACTAACACAAGTATAAGTAGAAACAAAAATTAATTTATATAAATACTTTAGGTGTATAAAAATATCATTGGATTATTGGCGAACAAGAAGGTATGTAGAAGACAGGGATATTTAAGAAATATAAGCTATATTTTGTTTTAACTCTTGCAATTAGAGTTAAGACATTCATGTATACTCTGTCTCAGAATGCTTTGTAGAATTAACATTTGACGGTGCATCGATTACGAATCCACCTTGCCGCATTAATGCAATCAATTAAATGAAGTAGCCAATCGAACACTATGTCTAAAACAACATCAAGGTATTAAAAAAATTGACCCTATTTTTTTCAAAGGATATACAAGGAATTTTGATGCCTTTTTATGGACTCAGTAATTCATGTGGAGCCTTTATACAAATAGATTCCTCTAAAGCCAGAACGGGACGCTTATAACAAGGTGAGCAATCGCATGCAGCAACTAATAAGAATTACAACAAAGATCCAAAATAGAACACATTCGATTGACCAAACAAGTTGTTATTCCAGTAAGTCCAATATCCGAACACTTAACACAGAAGGTGTCTATGTTAACTAAGGATTATGGTGTAATCTTGCTTGTTACTGATAGCTTGGACTCTGGAAGCTATACTAGATAAAGTCGGACAAGAATCAGATCTGCCAGTCATAACTAGCAGTATGAAGACAACTACTTAGTGTTCACGCCAATGTCTAGTTCATAGAACGAATAATAGTTATTAATCTAGTGTGATATATACAAATATAGTCTATCGATGCCTTGAACAGGACAAAGGTTATAAGGTTGTAGGGTTAAACAGTTTTATGTAATATTTTTTTTTACCTTGTTCATCCCTACCCTTATTACACCCAAAAAACATCCGTACCAATAGATACCAAATATCTAGCCTGAGCAGAGCTTCCCATTCTGAAGGCAGTTGATTAAGTCCAGTATCTGAGCAAGGCAAACTCGACAGCAAAGGCTAATGGCGTCAATGTAAACTAATGATTATGGTTTAATCTCGTACGTGCCGCCGCGAACATGGCTGTGCTCTCGAGCAAGCTGTATTAGCGCGATAATTATGCATAATTGCTTAGCTTTAATCTAGCGTTATTGGAGTTTCACTTGAATCCAAACTCATTTTCGGAAGGATATTTGTTTTTTCCGGTCTCGTTTCGTTTTGGTGGAAATTATTGTAGGTATACATTAATGTTGTCGTATTCTTTTTAAAATGTTCAATTTTTATAATTATTTTTTATCATTATTGAACATCTGATTACCTTTAATGTTAAAAAATGGAATTTTTATAATTATAAAAAAATTGTTACGAATTTATTTTATCCCGTACCTATAGTACATTACATATTATTATTTGCCATATGAATCAGTTACAAACTATTGAATGGAATAAAATGTTTATTATCAATTTATACTTAAAGCTTGCATTGACTGAACTCTGGCAATTAAACTTACATATTGCATATGGAACCTATAAAATAACGCATAAAGCAAACCCTATCGGTTACGCATCCAATTAAACAATCGATATTCCAATAAATTTTAAATGTAAACTAGTTTATGCCCCTCACATGTGCATGGCCACACAGCTTAGTAATAAAACTGGATAATAATATTTACAAGAACCAACTGTTGAACTCACTTAAGAGCCAAACAACGAATCATTAAGGGATACCATCTATTTTTAGAAAGAAGTACCTATTTAAGATGAGGTAATAGACAGCACGTGGCCAGCATTCGATATTACCAATACAAAAATACGAGAAACACTATACAAGATTGGTATTCCATACGCATTTTGCGTAGTATGTTGTAAAACACGTGTAAAAATGTGGGAAAACAATTTTCGTAGAACAATAGCATTGTTTCCCCACTCTAAAACAGTAGAGAACAGAAATCTAATACCAATTAATTTTAAATATGAATTAATTAACGAAAGCTATTTTTGTAGCGCGAATATGTGCAAAATGGTTTTATGAGTGAAACGGGAATTTGTACAATAAAACGTTATAATGTATATGCGTGTGTTAGATTATTCTATAGCTAAAGACTAGATAAGCTTCTTATTAAGAAAGCTGTAAGAATTTTATTTAAGCTATTCAAATAGAAATACTTTAAGTTTAGCAAATAAAAGAACATTATGAATTGAAAGGAGTTAGAAATAATAAAGTCAAACTGATAGCCTAATAAATGTTTATTCAACCAGGCTACAATAATTATAGTATCGCTTTTGCATCGTTATATAAGGCATGAATCTACCACCGCGCCGGTTCGGAAGGCTGCTTCTACAGAGAAGAACTGGCAAGAAACTCTGATAGTTGCTTTTTTAAAATAAGAATTCACAAATAGTAAAAGTACATAATAGTTGAAACAGTTATCCAATATCGATAACACTTCTCAGGTCATAAACGTTAGTAATTCTAATTATTATTAAACTATTTTGCAATGAAACATTACGTTGACACAGAGTTACACGGTTTAAACGGTTAACATTTAAATATCAAAAGCATAGCGATACACAATTTATACAATACAATAATAGGATAACTTAAATAAATAGCGGTTCTGACCTTAGATAGCAAGCACCACGTCCAAAATGATCACCAGCAGCGTGACGGCCAAAAAGACACTACTTAGAGAACAAAGAGTGAGGACTGTGTCTCCTAAGTCCTAACCTTTCAACCCGCCTTTTAAAATTATTGTAACGAGCTTTCCTATTGGTCAATACATAGTCACCGTTCATTGGTCCGAATATACCGAAAATTGTTACCATATACAATTCATATTATTTTGTAACTAATTAATTATTAGATAAACTATATAATTATAAATTCTTATTAATAAATATAATATATTACCCTCAATTAAATATGTAACATTTAGTACAAATCTCTGTATTTAAGCATATTTCGTAAACTTGAGCAATGTCGTGACAGCGTCATCGTCTCATTCTCTGAGGGTACTTTGAAACATTTAGAATCGTAAACAATACGTTTCCGCAGCATGGTAAGTAACCATAAAACATATGAAAAATGTATTAAAGCTCTATCTAAACGTAGTATATTCATACTATTCTAACACGTGTTATAAATATTTAGATTTTGTTGTTTAGTAAAAACATATTTTACTACTAATAAATCATCCTAACTTTCAAAAACTGTTCTATTCATTGATTCTTTTCGAACTTAGTGTATTCCTTTAAACGTGTGTCTCAATTTAAATAGATGTGTATTTTTAAAACAGCCGAGTCATCGCACTTCACCCGGGTAGCATGTGCGGTTAACATGCATCCTACTTAAAGGGAGCGTTTACGAAATAATTAAAGTCGAATGGAAACGACATAGTTAGCGCGTCATCTATCTCTGTCAAGCCAGGTATGGCATAGAATTACAGGAATGGTAGCTCACCCATAACAACCTTTATTTAAATTGTCAAGCTAATGCGCTGAGAATGCAGTGAATCGTCCCGGATTATTTATATACTGTTACGGCGATGAATCACTTAGTAAAGATAAAAAAGCTGCGTGTTAAATGTTTCCTTCTTGTAAGTCTTTTTTATACATGCCACGATGATTTAGTTTCAGTTAAGTTATTTTAAATATTTTTACTCGTATTTAATCTTTGATTTCTCGAAGTGAATATTAAATACATTTTTCAAATACTTATTGAAAATATTAACATCAATATCCTGAATATATTGCAAATAGTTAGATAGTATATCACAAAAAACCATTGTACGTGCTATTACAATGGTTTTTTGTTCATACAGCTATTAAATATATCAGAGTAATGTATTTTGCGGACGAAGTCGCGTGGGAATCCAATAGTAAGTCTAATACTTAATAAGAAAGTCTTCAATGTAGTCTTCAATAATACATAAATATAATACGACACATTGAAACAAGCGAAAAGAAAAATGAACCTCTTAATATTTTATTCGGATATTACAGATAAAATTTCAAATCCTGGAAAAATATCTCGCAATGTATTTTACCAAAATTTATTAACCTTTTAGAATTAAGACAATTTTTTGGTAAAAAGGAATCTCCTTTTATTTATGCTTCCCGCAAAACGCCCAACAAGTGTAACACAAGTTCATCCACCCCATTCCTAACCAATGAACAATGTAACAATAAATAAGTATTTAAAGCACTTTCGAGATCAAAGCGTGCGAGAGATGCCCATGAGAATGAAATGAACGCCACAAAAACATGTTTGGATATACGAACAATACTCCGTTCGTTTGAAGTCAACCATAGTGAACAAAATTATTTATGTTCCCAGGAATCACTCAAAGAGATCGTTTTATGGTTGTCAAAGAAAAAATCCTAGGGTTAGCTTGACGTTTATGGCAAAAGAAGGCATGATGCCATCAAATGACTTTACGACTTAAACATACATGGTCAATGCTAGAACCAATGACTGATTTAAACGAAACCGTTGAAACAGTAAACAGCTGAAGACATATGTATGTAGTTTAACGACTTGTTTGGACTGTTGTATGAAGCACAATGTTTCTTTGTTGGGTTACTAAGTAACACTGGTAATTTGTATTAAATAAGTTGGTTGAGTCAAATTCTATGTGTTGTCATGGAGAATAGTACAATGGAACCTTGCGAGGTGCCGCGGTGACATATAACATTACTTTGATATTAATAAGCGTAAAATTACTTAGTCACCCTCAATAATGTATAGTTAGGGGAAACTAAAGTTTCTTAAACTAATTCATTAAAGTTTGTGACTAGTTAATTACGTCCAACACATCCACGCATTTGAAGGAAACTTTCTTGGTCTTAAGCAGTGGGTGAGAAAACTAGAGTTATGATCATCAAATATGGAACTGACATAGGGTTAAACCCTTACGGCTTATTAGGGCAACTTCATATTCACAGCGTGCAGACCCATAATTATATTAGAGCAGAGTGGCCTCTTCACCCGTTGTCTTCCAAAGTGTCCTATTTATAATAGGGTAAAACAACGCTTACTACCTACATTGTAATATAATGCTTGTAGGGTACTATTATTCCTAAAATCGAGGTTAAGAATATTGATAAAATGTTTAATTGTGTACAATTTAATACGTTTATTGGGAATAAATACTATGTCATTTTAAAGGATTTCATTTGCTTAACGTTTTATCTTCTTGGAAAAAAAATGTTGTATGTTTTGTGGCTTGAGCTAATCAGATAACCTTTAAGATTCGAACAAGTGTTTAAGCCAATAAATGTTACGGTTGTCTAAAGAGTTATCTCTGTAACGAGAAAACCCAATTATGTCGCAGCTTATCTCGAGTATCATCTACAAAGTGACACAGATTAATGAAACCCTTGACAAACTAACCCATGAATTTATAAAAATAATATTTCAGCTTGCCCGAACATTTTACAGTATTACAGTATCGTATTTTTAGGCAGAGTTTTTTCACCAATATTGTGACTGTTAACAGTATAAATTTAATATTTTTACACGTCTATGCTTAAATTAATATAAATTTTACTAATATCTGCGGTATTATAAGAAAACTTTTATATATAAAATTTGAATTGGTTAAGGGCATTAATATAATCGTATTTAATTACAGTTTGGTACGAACTACCTACTTATCAAGTAACTCTTCAGAATATTTGACTCCATTCCCTTGAAGGGCAACAATTGATTCCGCAAATCCCTCTGAAAGACCACACAGCCTTTGTTTACAAACGAGATTAGATAGAGAACTTTTAGTGCCTATATATATTACATACTTCTGTAGCGAAACGCTTAATAGATTTCGATTTTCTATTCGATGCTTTTATTCTCAAATTGATGTGGCATACGTAGGCGTAAAATAAATTACGCTATAACTGATAAGACGTAGTTTTTTCAGCCAGTACGCTAAGAAATGAAAATATCAATCTTTTCGTATTATAAATATTTGATGAATTCTAACGGTTATTGCTATACTTATTCACATTGAATCCGTATTGAATCAGAGTAAGTAGACAATTATATGATTACGTTTAATATTAAAAAAAAATATAGTACAACTCGTTTATTCATAGGTACTATACCCATGGTTATATTTGTGAGTCATCTTCCAAATTTCAATAGCTAAGATCTTTGGGGACAAAATCTCAAGAAGTTCGAAGTGTGTATACCCAAATGTTATTTCCTCGATAAATACGTATTTACCACCTACCTATATGTGTTCAAAGAAAAATCACCTATGTAAACACATGCACGTGACAAGGCGAAACGGGTTAAAATGCAAAGAGTTGGAGTCGCTCCGTCAACCATCCCTCGAGTCAATATTTTCCTCGCCTTGAGTATTTTTCTATTCATAGCTTTTGCCGAATTATTTTTTCACGCTATATTAATCTTCATATCCGCATTCCGTTTATCGTTTTTTATTTTTATTAAAAGTAACATTTTTTTAGGTAATACACTGGCATTATACTTTTTATTTAATTATATATCAGTACTAATCATTATAAACAGGAATAACTTGGTTAGTAAAATGTATAAAATTCAATTTAAAATCAAAATCGTTGTTTAAAAAACATTATTATCAAATGGCATCACGTAGATATGTAGACTCGAATAACCTTTAACTCCTTAGAGAATCAAATCCAATTCTAATTTTGGAAACAAGGATCGAAATTTATCAATGTTTAAGTTATGAGAACTGTAAAATTATTATAGGTATATTGAAAAATATGTTAATTTAAATTTTTGAATTGATTGTAAGAAAATGATTTTACAGAATTTACGTTATAATTATGAAAAACTTTAATATTCACTGAACAATTTCAGTTCATACTGCATTAACGGCAATTTTATTCCTGTTGAAATATCGATACATTTCTTTCAACCGAGAGCGTTTACTGAATTTGTGCCGAAATATATTTTTGGCGCGTCATTTGAATACAAATAACAATTGTGGATATCTATTGAAGCGAGCGTGTGTTGTAAAGTATGAAATCCATCTCGGTGAAGACTCTATGAAATGAATTAGCTTACGAATATAGGCATTCATGCAATCATTTAGGTCCCTGATCTGCATATATTTGAGGTTAATTTGCTAGGCAATATTTCGAGGCCTGTATGAAGTGTATTAAGTACACTAATTAATTCTTAAAATCCTCTTCAAATCGTGATGTTTTAGTTTTTTCTCAGAACTATGACAACAGAAATTTTATATCAAGTACTGCAGCTTTTACAATTAATATATATTATCATTCTTATAAGTCGTATACAAAATTGTACCTTAAATAATAAATTAACTTTATATTGTTACCATTTCATAAATATAATAATAAATAAATGAGAATCAAGTTTTAATTAGGACCACTAACTTTAATATAGCTGTAACTTAAATTGTTTTGTAATTGTTGTGAAATACTAAAATTATTTATATATAACATTTTGCGACTAAATTGCGAAAGTTTTACAATGTCGTTAGAAATTGGAATATTTAATCCAATTTTTAAAATGTCGATACGTAATGCTATAATTTTTAAGGTATCATTTAAGACATTATTATTACTAGTTAAAATCCTAAGTCAAATATATTCTTTTAATTATAAAACTATATAAATCCTATATGGAAAAATATTAGAGCAACATATTTAATATAAAACGGATTTCCATTTGTTTTATTGTATATATATCGGAACGTCCGATAAGAGGATAAAATGATAACTAATAATAAAGAGGATTTTCTAATTGAGACTGCAGTGGACGATTAACGACGATTAACGATTTCATAGTCTTAAAAAGTATTTAATTCTTATTAATTATTAGGATCATTAGCCCCTTTATTTAGTTTATGAATTAAAATAGCATAGGTAATTTTAAAAGACATTTCATGAAGCTTAAGGTTAGAATAATATGTAAACGGAAAGTTTCCGATGATTTAAAAATATACTGTAAATGTTTACCTCAGGAAGTTACCCAAAAAATACTCAATAAAGTTATACACAAAGATACTTTGTTACTACAAAATTTATCTTTAGATCTTGGATAATTTTATCGAAAAGGTCGCATAGTTATAGAATGGTCATAGTTAAAGAATTAATTATCCATTGCGAAAAATTCATACTATCTGAAAAACACTATTATTGATTGAAAATATAACTCTCTATTATATATACAACAATTCTTGGGTAAATAGGTTTATTTAGCTGCTCCGATTACGTGGCCAGTCAGATAAATTCAGTCCATTATTCTGCCAAAAGGACTTTTGTTCTGATAGGATTATACACGCTTCTTGTCACGTACAAGCTCCATAGAAAGTCGGTACTAGATTTTGAGCGTCCGGAAACATGTTACGAGTGGCTGAAAGTATTATTTCACACATGAAGAGAAATCTATAAGCCGAATGTCCATTTGAGGCAGAGTTTCGGGTGTGGAATGGTATCCAAGTCGCCCTTTCGTCTTAAACATATTTTGAGGGCTTAGGTAAAATGTCGTCAGCTGAATTTTGTTGGTTAAGGTGACGCATTATTTTGAAGGCTATCTCAACATTAGATTCGTATCGATGATAAGTTATAAATCCTTAAGTATTACAATAAAATAAATTTATTGCCTATGAAATAATTTAAGTATCCAGTAAATTATTGATACGTTTGGATAAAAAGAGTAAGTTAACGGAAAAACAATTTGGAGAATAAGTTCGTAGATTTTACTAACTTGTCAATCTTGATTATATAAGAATCATACTATATTAATAATTTCCTTGACTCTCACATAAAATATTATCGAATCGTACCTATGTATCTACAGGCGTGGCACGTACTAAGACGTAAACTCATATATTTCTATGCGTCCGGAACTTACGAGACAATTGATTTATTTGAAGATGTAATTTAAGTAGAACTGCTCAATTGTTGAAATATCCCTTGCTCAGTTTCGTTTCCGAAGGGTGAGGGTTGGACTCTTAACGCTTCTCCATAAAATACGCAGACTATTTCTAATCAAAATAAACTATAAATAACACGAAACATAATACTTTATGTTATAATATATAGTGTCATTATTTCAGTGAAATAGAACAGTTATTATGCTTACTTATTCCAACAACCACAGAATGTATTTTTTGTTGTATATAAATAGCCTTATTATGACACGAGCTCTGCTTTGCAGCTTTTCCGTCCTATTTGTATAATTAAATATTCATATTCTTTATATTGATTTCACAAACAAGATTCTAATTTATGGGGTACAGTTTAAATTATAACACAAAGAATTTCGCAAAGACGTTAATTACATCAAAGTTTTATATCAGGAAAATTTTCATACAAATTCGAATACTTCCTGAATCACCCTTTCTCAAGTATTTGAATTTGTTTCTTTGCCGATGGAAGATATCCACTTGAAAATGAAAACGTCAAAAGTTTCGCGATTTTCTCAATTAGGACTTCGAGATACGAACTGTCTCTTTAAATATTAAGTAATGCTTAATCTGACTTTTCAGAAAGTTTAATCTCTAGAACGGCGTAAAGGCAAAGGTATTTACATTTGCAACGATGCATATAATGGATTAAAATATTTGATTTTAGCATATACTCGTAAAACAGATTTTAAAATAAGGTTATTTTAAAAATCTTTTCAAATATTCCACTTGGTTGTCCAAACAGATATCCAACTAATTTATCTCTGCGTCTGTCGGATGTGTATGAACAGCGAAATGTAACAATCTTTGAATACCCAGGGGTTAACTTAACCTCAAAATGTTCGTGCTAATTCATTTAGTGGCCTGAAACGGAACCCTCGATTTAGTGGTTTTATTACAATGAAAACTTTAAACTAACCTGAAAGTTAAGGATTTCACATACTGCATTGAGTGTATACTTGGCTAAAGCCTGAGAAGTGGGGATATTATATGAAATGTAAGTTTGTATTTGAGTGGAAAGTTGTGGTTGCACTTACCTTAAACAATATTGCGGGATATAATGATTAGTGTCTCAGAACTCGACTATAGTTTTAATTTGCTTTAACGAAAACTTTTATGTGTCTTTTAGTGTAAAAGGCTTGTGAGCTTATTGCTGAGTTTGTTAACTAGAATTAGTATTTCTTGAATAAATAAAAGCCGTCCAAGTTTTAGTTGCATCTTGAATTAATGTATGTTTAGTTTCTCTTGTTTGAGTTACTCAAAAGAGTGCTTCCCGCTTGGACACTGGTCCCCTATATGGGTTCCATTTAACTCTAAAGGTAGAAAAAATATAAGTCAAGCCATATTAAATTAATGCAAAACTTACCCAAATTATCAGCTCGGTGCAATGGTATTATGGCTACCCAGAGGACAATCAATAGGCCAGCCTTTTGTGCCATGTCTTTTGATACTATAGATCATTTGACGTTTTAATTTCTTTTTTTACTATAACTTAACATTATTAAGTTAAACTTCACCACACTTATACACAATAGGTACCTGAAACAAGAAAAATATGAAAATATGAGTATAGTACACGTGATTCTGACATATCTGTGTATTTTAAACACTATGTTCCTAAAAACAATGCCTATTGTCCAGCTCAAACAAAGACTGCTCTTGGAAAAGTTCAATTGAGGCACATTAATCGTTTCGCTAACCACCGGACAGCGAAAATCTGGATTTACTGTTAAAGAATTGGAAACTTCGAGATAAAACCGACCCGTATTTTGTTGCGCCTCGCGTTTTTTAAATTGGCAAACAAAATGCGAACGCCAAATCTTTCAATTTCCACCACGCCTCGTCGATTTATTTTTAGGTTTGTAGGTTAAAGCTTTGTCTTTATTGAATGCTCCTCGACTCGTGACTACAAAGACGCACAGCGTAACAAGCGTGTCATATATTTACAGTTTGACAGTTTATTTAAACTATGTCTTTTGTTATTCGTTAAAGTAACGAATAATATATCTGTATTTTATTGACACACTCCTCGTGTTTTTCTCTTACGCAACAACAAGGCGATATGTAGATCAAAGTCATTGTTGGAATTAAGCGATGCATGAAATAGAAAGTGACATAGGCTACTTTTTATCCTGAAAAAATGCACGACCCGTTTTTAAAAACGAAAAACTTTTATCGCAATTCTGCCGATCGGGAGTGATTTTGCGCACGTCCAACTAGCATTGTAATAAAAGCTTGTTTACAAAACTCTGGATTTTATGTGCCAGATGCTCAAATTAAATATACTATAGTAAGACAAATTATGTAAACTATTAATCCAAATACATAAATCTAACATAAATAATTACACTTCTCTCGAAATACACAAATATTTATCAGCAAATAATATCATTAAACCGGCTTATCCTGGGATTGTACCGCTAATTTTCTCCCCGAATTACCGAAGCACAAACGTCACGATAACAGAACAAACTTTATAAATTACACAGATAAGCTAATCGTTCAAAACTGAGGTATAATTAAAGCGATGGCCCCAAAAATTAATTGCCGAAAAAGGTTTGGCACTAGTGTTGGCCAATTACGTATTCAATTAGATAGGAATTTTATGCTTTCAGACTTTTGAGTCTGCGAGTGAACGGAATTCGAAATGAATCAGTATTCCGCACGGTTTCACTAAGAGTACGATTTTCTATTGTATTCTATTCTCTTAGTGACTTCATTCTCTGTGGTTTCGTAACATTTTTATAAAAAAAATGTTTTAAAATGTAGTTAATGAAAAAAATGTTGGTAAGAGTTTTGTATTGAAATACAATTTGTATTGAATTGAGGTTCGAGTTTGGGTATTATCGCCGTACAAAGGTTACATCAATAAATACTGAGTTTCGTAGCGGATTAGTTTACAACAAGTTACGAGATACATGCGGTACGAATAGCTTGTTCGCTTGCAGAAGCATCGATTTCTACCCAAAGGGCTTTTGTTATATTTATAGATCCATATTATAAAAATAAAATCTTGTTAATTACCACACATCTAAACCAAAATAGAAGGCGTCTCTAACGTAAATTAATAAAGGTGGTTATAAATTAATGAAGCAGCAAAAGTTTTCAATTTAGTTGATAAAATAGATTTAGATGATTATAAAATAAAGTAATTTCAGGGCACCGACTTTAATTAAAACAACAACCGTGTATAGGTATTGTTAATGTTTATGACATCTTAATCTAATACAATTAGGTATTGAATTATCTAGGATTATCGGCTTATCACAATATTATGTTATGTATTATCATCTCTGGACCGAGGTTAAGAGGACCGTGGTTATTTTTTTATGATATGACCACCCGTTTAAAATTCGTTAATAACTAGAACGCTTAAAAAGCTTGCAAACGATACGAGTTGTAACAATTTAAATAATAGAACTGGCTAATAAATATTTTGAAACTAATTTTAATACAATGTTACACTAACATTTTGTTCGATGTCAATCATAAAAGCAATTAATACTTAGTACAAAATTTAACTAAATAATTATTTACCAAATTTAGCTTTATGAATTAATAAATCGCGTGTATAGAGCGATAATATTGCGGCATTTTGATAATTACAGAAAGAAAAAAGCCTCATTTGTACAAATATAGCACAATGAAATATTAATTTTCTTGATTGCTGTGACTTAACGATAAACCGTCGTTAGCAAAAATGTAAAATTACATTTCAAAGCATTCATTAGAAATAAATAGTGATAGTTCTAAAAATAACTTTTAATGTCCTTTTAAACCATTGCAATAAGAATGTTTTGAAACATTTACAACCAAACATTTCAATGCAAACAATAAAATTTAGAAAGAAATGTTTAAAAATTACGTGCTCATTTATTAAGATACTTGTTAGTTTAATCATAAAATTATTAAGAATATACACTTCTAAAAAAAATAATCAAAATAAAAGTACTGCCGTATTTTTTGTTTTCATTACGAAAAAAGTAGGTATAATGTTATTGTTGAGCTTTAAGGAGTTTTTATTACCTTTGTTACTATAATCCCTGATTCCAAAAAAATATAATAAGAAAGTGACGGATCACTCTATTTCGGAGTCAAGGCAACATTGTAACACATTATACAGGGTATCTTCGGATTTAATAAAGCAATTTATTAATGAAACCATTAAGTAGAAGCTTATATAAAAAATCGACGAGTATAGTCATGTATTATATAAACCAGTATATTATACGATACTAATGTTAGCTTGAAGATTAACGTTCAATTTTATAATAATAAATCGGAATTTCTACATTTTTATATAACCTTTTAAAGATGATCAATGCATTCAATTCAACTTAAGAATTTGACTTCCAGCTTCTGTTTTTTGTATAAAAAAGCAGCATATCAAATACTCAACCATTATAATATAAATAAATCTAGAAATAGTTATACTATTTATATTAAACTAAAAAAACGTGCTTTTCAGTCTGATAAATTGAATTTCAATATGACGTAGTCACTGACGTACGTTGCATTGACAACTTTAATTAATATAAAACATGTTATTGTAAAAACCTTTCTATTCCAAACACTGGCTGACAATTTATATCTCTATATGAAATTTAAAAATATTTTTCAGCAATTTCGGACAGCCTGTATATTTTTGGACAAAGTATAGGGGTGGTGAACTACAGAATGATTAATCACTGTTCACCGCCAACAAGCGGAGCGTATTATGTAAATGTAGCATTACCATATTACCAAAATTACGAGCATAGACCCTTGTACATAAATACCTAAATATACGACGAATGATGCTGGCCATGCGGACCATACTTAAGACTCAATTAACCGTACATAAGAGCTTAAGATTTAAGCAAGAATTTAGTTAAGGTGTAATTTATTTATGTGAATTATAAAATATTTGGAGAAAGTATAGTTCAATTATATATTCCACCATCGCAATTAAATATAGCAAAAAAATAAGATAGATATTACAGTTTTGTAGATACCTATTAGATAGAAAATATTTTGAAAGTCATTACCAAAATTTTTCATTTATATTTTTTAAGGAAAATAATACTTAAATACAAACTACGGATACGTAACGTACTTAAGGTTTGATCGTTATAACAAAGACTATAATATTAATTCATCTTCGTTTGTGTAATTTTAAAAATATGGCAACACTATTTCGCAGTACTGAAAAGATTCCAGAGTTTAAGCCCTTTTACGCTACGTAGCAAATTGTGCTTACAGACATTGTCTGATTTTCATGCACCGGCTGCTGGAAGCGGACCTTCGAAGACTGGATTTATCGAGTAAAAATACATGCGCATGTGATCTACAATGTTATAAGGGATAAGCTAAATAAAATGTTAACTTTTAACGCGACACACCAAAAATGTTCGCTATTCTTTCAACAAGGCTTTTTAGCTTGTATTTAAAAGTATTTTACCTAATATTATTTAATATAAAATATGTAGTACTTACACTCTTACGCTTAACTAGCCAGCCTCTATGTTCTTATTTAATGTGTATTTATAATATTTTATCTAAAACAACAAGCAGGGTAAAGACATGGTTAGCGGTTCACTATAGATCTAGATTCTAGGTACGTATTATAACTTTGAATGTTAATTATATTCCACCTTTTCGAGCTTACTAAAATTATAGTACCTAACGTCAAATGCGCCATTTTGAACATCATGGTTTACGCCTTTAAAATAAATAACTGAGGCATTATTAAATTCGAAACTTTTAATTTTATATTACGCTTGTTTTATTCTAAACATTAATTCGAAGTCTATTTTCAGTCCACCAATCCGAAAACGTTTGGTTGGTTTTAGTATTAATTCGTAGCTACAAACAGGCTATCTTATGTAGTGCAATGGTTGTGGTTAAAGACAATTGTGCTAGACTGTTGAGCAAATCGTTTCATGTCCTATCTAATTATCTGATTCAGTAGTTTAACGATACCGTATATTCGAACTAATTGGTCGAGTAAAGTGAAGACCATATTAGATGTTTTTGGAGGTGATACGAGTATGACCATGTTTTAAGGTTGAATCGGAGCGGCTCTCCTGAGGTGGTACCACTCTCACACAGACAACCGGTGTTGAGCAATAGCATCCCATTTTTCCTTTCCACCTAGCTTTATCCTTTATAATTTTTCTATTTTTAACAAATATTAACAATAATTTCTATTTTGAAAATAGGACGGTTAAAGTCGTAAGTTCTTGCGAGTGTTCGTTTACGTCAGACGAAACTGAACCTGAACCATAACAAAAAGTCGTGTCCGAGCTAACTGAAACTTTGACATAAAATAATAAATTATTTTTAGGTTTAAAGCAAAGTATAGAACAACAATACCTGAGCGACTTACTTAATTTCAGTGATGGATTTTGTACGCCCCCGCTGCGTGTAACCTTTTAATTCTAAATATTTCATTACTAAATTTAAATCCTCTTAACAATTTTGCTTTATCGTGGAACGTGTTTTAAAAAAAGGAGGAACAGATAAGTAATTACTTTTAAAAATTTTTTGTTTTTATCTTTGCTACCAATAAATAATTACTTTCTATTTTCGATAATAAAAGCGAATTAATGTAAGGTACTAGAAAAACTGTTTTTTCAGCTTTGATCTTTAAATAAATGACGATCAAGGTGAGGCCTAATAAGAGTGGCTCCACTTTAATTAGTTTTTTTGTTTCTTTAGCAAATTTAAAATCAATGACTACAATGATTTCCAAATTAAAAAAAATCAAATTAAATATAATTGTTTATTTTTATTTACTATTTTTAAGAAGACTTATTTTGTTTCGTGTTTATTACTGTATATTATAAGCTTTTATTGAACTTGAATTGTATGATACGTCGTTGTTACGTTACGTCACCGATAGTCAAATCTTGCATTAACTACATGCCATACTTCTACATTAAATTTTTTTTCGTAAGACAGTAAACATCCACATATTATCCTACAATAACTATTGTAGGTGGATTGACATCTCGGTATTGCCATAAGCACGGAAAATAAGTACGCTAAAGCACAAGGCGGGGTTTTTATTTGAAACGAATGACAACACAATATTCAAAGATTTTAAAAATACTTTAAATTTACAAGCCTACGTAGGTATTTTATGTATTTATAAAGACATATTACAAAAAATATTCAAATCACAAGCATTAATTCCACTGAAAATTTATACAATAGAAGTTATTTGTTGAATATTGCCAGCAATCTATCACAAAAGTTAGATTTTGTATAGCCCATTAATTTTCCTTCTTTACAAAATATTTTTTGTATATTTTTCCTAAACATTGTTATTCAGCTTCCGAAGTTGGGAAACTATCTGCTTTGAGGCTTTTATTCTATAAATATCGATCAATAACGATACAGATGGAGCCAAAATATCATCTTTAAAAATGTATAATTATACAAAAGCTTGACATCCCCTTTTTCTTTGAAGTTGATTATAAAAACTCACTAAATATAATTTTCTGAGGTTCACTGTCTCTATTAAAGAATTCGGTGACAGAAAATTATTTAATTAGTATGACTATCGGCATTATGGTAATTCGTATGTTATAATTGTTATCACCGCGTGCTGTCACAGTGCTGATAAACTGATTTTCATTTATCCCAGCTACAAGCTACAAGCAAACTGACTAGTTTAATATTGCCCACTCAGCTGTGAAATGCTCCGAATGCTTTGTCATCAAATAATATTACGATACGCATAATTGCTGTGACTATTGGTATTAAACTACTTATATTCGAATTACTTCCGAAAGGTATGTACACTTATCATCACATTTATTAGGGTTTAACGTTTAAAAAAATTATATGAGTACACTTGCGTATAAAATGAACAATATATTCTATTTTATTTATATAAATAAATTAATAACGTATTTTGAATAATGTTTGTTATATTGTAAATAATGGAGTTTGCTCCAGTAGTATCTCACATAGGTATAAAAAATTTTTTATATAAACATGGCTGTTTCTTTTTTAGTATTGTAAAAAGAAACTTAGAAATTATTATTGTGTTATTTTTATAATATAAAAAGCATAATCTATAATTTATATTATATCCGAGAACCTATAACGATTCCTTTTTATATCGGTTTTTATGTCACAAATTCTGAAATAATGATTACATCAAAAGCAATGTAAATTTTATCTCATATTAAATTTTGCATCAATTGCAGCAATTGAGCATCACCTATTAAACCTTTTAAATTAATTATATTGACAAAATATTATATGATATTACAATGTTAAGACGTCGCTTATCAAATATTTTAACGCCAGATAACTTATGTCATACTCACATTATTTACAATTAGAATCCAACATCGACATAATTTACTAAATTGTACTAATCCGATCAATCGCAACTAATAACTATGCGCAGAACTGGAAACAATGGAAGGAGAACTTAAAACATTCACAGAACACTTCACTTTACGTGATTGAAGTTCACAGCGCGAAAGCGGCTAAAAGCTTGCGATACGGCCGAAAGCGCGCGGGCGACTGTCTCATTCAGATATTTCAGAGAGACGTCTCGCCCGATGCGCAGCCATCGCAACTTATAAAATATAAATTGATATTGTATGCCCTGTAGGGGCTGTAGGCCCTATTATCACTGTTGAAAACGTTTTAATACGATAGCGATTATAGCTCAAATTTATCAGCTTAAATACCTCTTGATTGATGTTGCATGCCTGGTATTTAAGCTTTTGAAATTTAAAATGTGTCTTTAAATTAATAATGTGTATCATAAATTATAGATAGGCATTAAGTCATTGTATTCCTGTTTTAAATTTTTATTGTTGAAATAAATATTTAAGTGATGTTTCATTTCTTGTAGCATTATTAAATTTTTAATGGCATAAGCATAATAATAATATAATATGAACCAAATTTTGTCGGTCATTTAAAGCTACTGCTGGTTTAATTTACAATATCTATCAGTATCAATTATGTCAACTTCGTGAGACTATGTCTTAAGCAATAATTGAATAAACTGAAACGCGTAACTTGTCTCTCTAGAGAGATTACCAGCAACAGCATTTGAGCATAGCTTTAGAGATTTAATGATACCTACATTTGTTATTCATAAAGAGTTGATCATTTTGTTTATTGGTTTATATACTCGTCGATCTGAAAAGTATATTCCTACTTAGCTGTTTTAAATTACCTTTAAGTTATTCACTATGGCCTAAAATCGGGCCGCGGTTAGAAGAATAGAGTTGAATTTTGTTTCCAAAAAAATAAAAATGAAATAATTATTCTCAAGTTCCTTTAATAAGTATGCATCGAGGCACTAAAAATTTCATCAATGAAATGAATAAATGAAAATCATCAAACAAATGAAGTCTAACTAATGCCATTATTAAACAATTAGAGTTAATAACTTGATTACCAAAACTTTTAGAAGATATTAGATAGTATTCCTTTGAGATTAACTCTATAGAATTCCAATTTTAATAGTACTTTAGTTTTATAACTACCGCTTTTATATAATTTCTCTTAAATTATGAAATGAATTATGCCTAGTTTAACAAAAATTTACTGGCAGTAGCGAGAAAAAATTAAATGCCTATACAAGGTTTAAGTATTAGATTGTATTGATATTTTTATTATTAAATAATAAATTTTATTGTTAGTTCGAGTTACTTGAAATGTGGTTGAAATAGGTGCAATTTTGCATTCTTCGGTGGATCAATTACAGTTATCTCATTCGATTTTTATACTCCAGCCCGACTATTTAATTATAGATGGGTTTCATCCGACGATAGAAATTGTCGACTGAAGCTAAAATCGTTTTAGGTGTACCGTTCAAATGGAATTAATTACGATTGTAACTCAGAATTGAAAGTACTACTTGCTACTGATGAAATATTAAGAAGGAATAATGATATGATCATCTGCTTCTATGATTTACTAACATATATTGTGACATCTCTTCCTTTTAAGCGTTTAAAGTTTAAAAAGTGAATGTTCACATATTATAGGTACGTTTAACTTTCAATAATTGTATCGATATTTTGGCTCTCAAAAATAACAATAATATTTTTATAAACATGTGATATCTCACAAATTGTATACGATTAAATTGACACATCAGTTTATGTAGTTTGAATGTAGAACACTTATAATTAATAACACATAACAATGGCTAAACGACTCTTCACTATTCCGTTATAACGGTAAATAATCAAAATTAAATAACTCATTATATATCTGCATGTAAATCGACTACCTCAATACAGCCACATAAGATAAGGCGATAAATAATAAGTAATATTAAAACGTTGGCAGTCACAATCGCTGCAGATAGTTCGCGTTATCTCGCATGTAAATGCTGGTGTAGTTTTGTTTTGTGCCAACTGTGTAGCCTTTGTTAGGGAGTGTACTATTTTTTGTTTATCTTGTCATCTTGAAATATACTAAGCCCCAGCTCGCTTGCGCTAAATGCATGTATTCATTGAGTCGAACTTACTTTTCAGTAGGTATTTATATTTATAATACATAACTACTGACTTATATTCGAAAATTATTACATAAAACATTATCATTGTAATATTAAAATATGAAAGTAAATTTGTAATAAATGATTCATACTCTATCCTTATTCTATTTTTACTTATTAATTATAGTTAAAACAAAAAATCGATTCAATTTATTCTTTCAAACAATAATGGGTCTAAAACTTCTATAAAACGGTAAAATTGTAGCATAAACATTTCTATCCGTACAAAACTATGAACAAGGCTGTTTATAATAGCAGTAGAGATTAACCTTTCCCGAGCATAACTAGGTACCTATGTTTTATGTTCATAAGCCAAGTTTATCTCTGTGAGTGAGCGCGGAAGAAATCGCATTATATCATCATAAATATTGTCATCGCTGCAGTTACGGTACCAAGCGACCATACGACAACCGCACGATTTATTAAGTTTGTTCCTATGTTGACTCCAAAATTTCAGGTTCACCATATAATAATTATTTTATTTATCTATTCTTTGTTACAATATAGATATTACACTATTAAACGATCTTAAACTATTGGAAATTTTGTAATCATCACTTAAAAGTGATTTCTACCACATAAATATATGATAAATTCAGATTCAGATTCTGAATATATGATTCAGAACTATTCCAGATAACCTACCTATTTAAGATATGTTACTATTTTTATCTTTCTTAAATCATTCACGTTAAACGCAAAAGCTTATTTTTCAAGAAAAGTACATAATGTAAATGAAAGTTCTGCACTTTAAAGAGAACATCATTTTACGGCCGATGAAAAGACTTAGAAAATATACAACTAAGGTTTTAAGATGAAAAAAAAATACGAAAGTATACTTCATATAGGTAGAGCCTATTAAAGTTATTTATGAAAATCTTACACTAAAGTTAATTATAGAACAAGGTAGTTTAATACATAATGCGCTTTTATGTTACTGGTACAAAGATCACGTCAATAAGAGTTCAAATTAATCACAATCCTATTCATCATGCGAGTCTCTTTACGTAATGTTTATTCAACGAGCAAGAATTGATCTACTACAATGCCTGGGTTGTCCTAGATAAATGAAACAAGCAGTATAAAGTTCTATTTATACATCGATTCATCTAGAAATTATAAATGGTAATTTGCCTACCCAATTAGTTAAATTTAAAACATTCGATAGAATATCCTTTCAAATATTTGAAATGCTATTTATTCCGCCCACGATTGTTACTTTTTCAAACAAATACTATTTATTTGACTGAACAATTTTCAGTGCCAATGCATGCAAATAAATTATAGTCTAGATTTAAGTAGACAGGCTACTATTGATCCCGTCGCTGCGAAAGATTCCATGAGTAAAACTAAGGGTAGTAGTATAACCTTAATATTAAAATAAATGACTAATACTTATAAAATGAAAACATGTTTCACCAACACAAACTACATGATTACAGCTTCAATTGACAGACAGAGTGAAATGTATATAAATAAATATAAATAAAACCAGTAATGTTCGTATGAACAGTCGAGTACACAGGTAATTGCCTACAATTATATGACGTATTTACAATTTATGTAACGTGAATATATTACTCAGGAAAATGGAAACGTGTTAAATGAATATCCGGATATTAACCCAGTTCATACAATCATGTGATGGTTTCGCGTTCATATCAACTTGTCAAGTTACAAAGATCGTATGTAAATGAGAGTTCTGTAGGTTTAATGCATTGTATTGATTTTGTTCGGTCAAAAAGTTTAAAAGGCATTTAAAGTAAGTTTTATTTCTTGCAATACATACAATAGAAACAGTATTTTATCGTAACTTACATGTCCCTTTTCCTTATACATAGGGACTTGAAGGACCGCATGAACTTAAAATGTTCCAAATGTCAAATCAGAGTAGATCTATAACGTTATATATACAGAATTCATAAATAAAATACAATAAAATATTTGATTTTTTATTACAAAGTGGACCCTAATGAATATACACACACGATGATAGAAACGATAAATACTTATTTGTAACATAATTTCATTAATTTCTGGGAAAGTGTTTGATCGAATTGTATATGAGCGATTCTCATTTCAATGTTCGATAATTGATGAAATAAACCAATTAGCTTAAAAAAAGAGGTAATATTACAGCGGAAAGCCAAAAGTATGACAGGAATTTTTAGTAATTCAATATATTTGTTGATTGAAATGATGTTTTGTTTGTAAGGTATATCACTCAATCATTCATTAATTTACAAATATGGATCTGAAAATCGTAAAAAGAGCTCAAAATTAAGAAACGGTTTAAATAAAAATAAAATATATATAATGCATGTTTATTTTTATATCTATACCCTACTTAGGGTACCTAACAATCCAGTCCATTATTACAAATATTTATTAAAGGTTGCCTGGCAGAAATCACTTTTTAATGCGATCCTATAACATCAGGGGGCACGGCAGTGCCCCCACCAAGTCGAGTTTCTTATACAATATACAATTAGTCTGTAAGATGTAAATGTAATAAAGGGTAGCTTAGCTACAAAATGATTAAGGTTTAATCCCCATATATTGACACTCATTAATTAATATCTATCATCGGTAGTGCTCAGAGGAGTTGTTCGGTCTAATACCTGCCGCTGATTTCCGTACGATCTTTACCAATTCAGGTAAAAAAACATTCTACAGCTTATCAATGAATCTTACCTTATTACTAATAAACAATTTTACGTAACATGAAATTAAAACCTACCAAGAGTTAAAAAGTTATTTCATATAAGCCTCAGAGAGCCAACTGAGAAGCTATAGTTGTTATATCAATACCAAACGCCATCGAGTAGCCTGTCGACTATTTTGTTATTTTATTCGCAAAAGATTGATTGTGATCCATTACCGTGAAATTGTTCCATTGAACAGGCGATTTGTGAATGTAAATTTAAATTTAAAACGTAGCATTCAATGTACATTTCAATGACGAAATTAATAGTTGGACATGTATAATATAACTTATTCAAGTCTAAGTGACGTGAAGAGAGTGAAAAATTTAGTACAAAAATTAGGCCAGAGACCCATAATTGTTATAATGTACCCATCTCATATTAAGTTTAAGGATTCAGGACCATTTGATTACAAAATCCTATTCGAGTAGCTTAATCGTTTATCAGTTTACATGAGGTAAAAAAATAGTATGCCCATGTATAAAAAATAGCCCAGATCAATGAAAATACATTTGTTTTATTACAAAAGGCAATACCGGGATAAAAATCTATTTTCTATGTGGAAATCTAGCATAAAATCTATCAGCATATCAAACTTCAACTAAATTCGTTCCATAGTTTTTGCGTGAAAGATAACAAACCATAAACCCTCATAACCCTTGCATTTGTTAATTTTGCGGGATTAATTTTCTATCTAACCACAGTTTGAACTTATCAAACGTAACTAAATAGATCATTAGTACTATTTGATATCTATTTTGAGCGATTGTAATTATACTTCATTTAAACAAATATTTGGCATCAATCAGCTATGCAGATTTGCAATGATTATTATAAACTTTATAATATTATGTTCAATCGTTATCATAATAATAATTCATGTGACTGGTACATATAATTTTAAAATAAATAATCATTGTGAAGCTTCGTATATTAATTATTGTTTTAGAATTACTTTTTCAAACTACTTAACTTGTGTTAGTAATAAGTGTCAACACTTTTTCAATGAATACTTACTACAATAAAAAGTTAAGGATTCTTATGTTTTTTACTATTAGTACTGTAAATTTTGCTCCTGTAAAGATCCCTAAAGTTATAAACAAAAATGCATTTTTCAATTGAAAACAACACAGCATACATTAAGCCTATCATTCATTTTTGCGAAAAAATATTGGTAAGCAAGTAATTTGACTTTAGAAAATTACATAAAATAATTAACAATAAACGTATTTTTCCCTAATCAATAAATTGCGTTCTACATTCGTCTTGGTCAAAATCATTGACGACCGTGAATTTATAGCAACACCGATAAGGCGGGGGTCAAGCAATTCAACTGGAAGACGGAATGATAACGTGCTCTGTACCCTTGTCAAGGTGGCCTTTAAAACACAAAATACAAAGCGGATACGTTTAAATTAATGGTTCTCGTAGAATATTATTGTTTGCTGCCTACGTCAATGATAACGTTTTTATGACAAAGCTCGAACAATGTTTAACTGTTATATAGATATATTAAATAATAATAACAAAAAATGTTAGACCAAAACAAAGGCAACGATTGGCTGCGTAGTGATTCGTTTCTAAAAAAATACTATATAATGAATGCATTCGAGAACTGCTGGAACATAATCTAGATTCCAAACTATTTCCAATACATTTGCATTTGTACTAAGTATTGCAAAATAATACCTGAAACAGTGATTAAATTTAATGCAAAGATAGCTTAATGTTGCAGTTCATCCCACATAGTTAATATGTTGGAGTAAGCCCAGCTATTTTAGAATAACACTCGTAATTCATAGCGTACAGCCCGAGCCTTAAAAGCCCATTACATAGCGTATGTTCGGCCTAATGAGTAAAAATATTAATAGCCTTGTTATTAATTACGATAGCTGTAATTTATTACTGCGCTAAGGCGAGCTTAATCGCCTGTTTTTCTCGAATACAACAGTTTTACGTACAAATGCAAATATAGTTCTATTTTCGTTTGGATATTGAATGGGTTTTTGCAGCGTAACATGAATAACGAATGTGAAAATCATATCCAACTGTAAAAAGTATAAGCGCTTTGTTGCTTTATGCATTTTAAATAAAATATAAACTTTCGGTATATATTTTTTGGGAATATATAAGTATACGTAATCTGTACTGTATTTATTAAAAGCTGAGACCACCCCGTAGTTATGTTCTGTTTAATATTCAGAATTTTTGTTTGAAGTTCAATTCTTTGTATAGCAAAAAAAAAATAAAACAATTGAAATGGTATTCAAATATATATGCAAAACCGATATCGTGCTTTTTTCACACTCGTCTGTTATTGAAAAATTTTATAGTTGATAGCGTTGCACATACACTTTATTTTAAACTATAAAATAAGCATTAAAATATCTTAAAAATAAAAATAAGAACGTATGAACTGAATATAAAATATTTTATTGTATTGACGACTCATATTGAATGTTGGACAATAAAATGTAAAAATATTTGACACATTAAAAATTTTAAAGCGTCGTAAAATAAAATATTGGATGGGTTTTTATTTCGCACGGAGTTAAATGTTGAATATTCATAGATGGTTTGATGCGTCGTTTCGCAATTTCACATTTCCCGTAGTAATTTTTGACAGAAATAAATATAATATCGAGCGACGCTATGAAATGGGTACGTTATACGAATATTTTATATGCATTTAAATAATTGGGGATTTAATGAACTGTTGTTGAATAATTCGGGCTAGAATTATTTAATCTAACCACGTACGATGTTGGTTTGTTATTTTAATAATTATGTAAATGAAATATTTTATATACCCTTTAACATTTCTTGAGTTGATTAATGCGGTATTTTTGCTTCGACGATGTAAGCATTATTATCTTAAATAACCTACTATTAGTTATGACTTTTTATTTATAATAAGGTAACCAGTATCTTGTGACTTAAGTTTTTTATAGAATATATAATATTTTTATAAAAGAAAAATTGTAACGACCAAAATTTAATTTGGAAAAATTTCAATCGCTTTTAACGAAGTTTAAGACTATGATAATAAACGCACTTGAAAAATAATTCACTTTGAACAAGTGTGCTAATAATTGTACCTAATCGTTAACATGAATTTCGCCAAAGCAAATATTTTGATACCAGTAAATTTACTACTATATACATTTTGGTGCATACGTATCGTGCAATAATTAATTAATAAACTAAAATATAAAACTGTATTAAATGTTTCAGGCGTGGACATATAGCATTGTTTGCATAATATTTATATCGACATCGCAAGCAGTGAGACTCCACAAGCTGTTCCAACTTATCGACGGCTTCAAATCTGAGCACGCCCTTCACGGTTTCCTCCACGTAGGGAAGGATTACGCGGTTTTTATCAGAAAGCCTAACCCGCATGACAAGTACCTCACATACGAATTATATGAAACGAGAAATTTCAATGATGACAGCTATAAGCCGAAATTGTTAGCCGCGTCTAAGGTACCCGTGGCCTACATTCGAGAACAATTGAAGATCTTTCGCGATGAACTGTACCGAGCGAAGTATGTCGACGGTAATGTAGTACCGGGCACTCGAGTGAAAACATTGAGGGAATGGCAAATAGAGAGGGCGTTAAACTCCCGAAATAAAGGCTTGATTGTCGGAGAGCCGTCTGTTTTGCGGACTCTTGTATTGTAATGAATTGCAATTTGCTTTGTTTTGTTTTTCTCTTATAACGCCTCCAGTAATTATTACCATCCTGTAAGACCTTTTTATTTGTACCCAGTTGTCTGAAAAGATTTTAAGCAATTTGTAGACGGAAAGAAATCGGGTTTAAATGCCTAAATAAATTTAATATTACTACTGGTTTCAAGAGAAGATTTATAATAATCTGTTTATCTTATAAAATTTGTTTAGTTAACGCACATATTAAAACTTAAGAATAATTATAATAAAGTAGAAGTGATCGGATGAAGATAACATACTTGAAGCCTATAGGTCCATAATATATATGTACGTGTTATTTCGTTGCATAATGCATATGGTTTATACTTGTCAGTTCAATGAAGCTTCACAAATTTATGTTTCATTTAATACCTGCATCGACTGTATTAAAGTAAAATTTTAACGCAGGAATAAACATCGCAAAATATTTTATTTTATGTACCTATGTATACATAAGGTAAAATAGTAAACTTTCCTGTAGAATCTAGGAAAAGCAAGCAAATGATTTATATTAACGCTATATCTATTTATATAACGGAATCGAGGAATAAAAAATTTAAAGTAAATTTTACCTTTAAATCTTTTCTTTCTTATTATTCGTAAAATGTGTTATCTCAGAAACATTATGGAGGTACGAGTAAATATGGTACAAAAGTAGATGTAAGATTATGCCATAAATCAACCATGGCCTAACTTAAAATATGAGGATTCAAGAAAGTAATTAAATTAAGTAACTTCAACCTAAACTTAGACAGCATAGTTCTAATAAATTCAATTTTTTTCCTTAAGTTACCTTTATGTTTTCCACACCGTGCATATCTAAGAAAATCACGACTAAATTATATTACTCTTACTTAATATTGAACAATCAATGTTATTTTTAGTAATCTATCTATTCGCTATTACGCATGAAATATAAAATTAATAAAGGGTTCATTTATAGAGAGTTTCTAAAATATTATTCATCAAAATTTATACCAACAAATAATTAAAAGCTTTTTTTATTCTTATGAGAAAACTTTTAGCATATTTATTAGTGTACAAAATACTAGTGCACATACTGCGCGGTTTCGGAGGTATTTTATTGGCGATAAATATTCCACGATACAACATTTCCGTCACATCATCTATCATGCTATTGCTGACACGGGGTCTAAATTCCTGATTCAGGTTCATGTCACATGTAACCTTGTGTAAAATATAGTGTATACAATACGCCTATGGCAATATCATTTTCACCTTTTAACCTACATACCTTATCAGTTATGATAAGTTATGCTTCTGTTGGGTATTTAAAAGGAATATTCCAGTTTTAGTTTAATAAAATATAACATAATATAATATTTTGTGCTTATTCTAAATTTGAAGAAGAGATTACTCTTATAATATGTCGCGAGACATAAATTAAGTCCTTGAAAAGAAATATAACAAATATCAACTTTAATTTTAGTCGAAAATACTTAAATGGTCATTTTCTCTCAGTAGGTATATCATAAAATTTGAAAGTGATGTTTTATATGGAATATAAAGCAAGTAGCAACATCGCAACATTTCTATGTTATTATCATTATATAGAAATATAATATCTCCTGTATTCCACTTACAAATACTAGAAATGAAATCCCCAAGGATCCAACTCCAACACATGGAGTGATCCGGGCTAAGCGTACTCTGTTATAACAAATTGTAGATAAACAGATATCGTCTTTGAGACAATATTTACTGCACTCGCTTTTCTATGCTTGTATTTTCTAAAAAGTGTTTTTGCTTTATTTACGATTTAGGTACGCTTTTATTGGCAGGCTTCGTACTGCCTCTGAATAATGCTGTTTTGTGGCTTTCCTTGCAATTATTCGATTTTGTCTCACCTTTTAAACCTTTCTTAGGCCTTTACTAACATTTCAAGACTAAGATAAGATAAATACGTACATACGTTCTCGAACTTTTTATAAATAGATAGGTTGGTTAACCTCTCTAATGTAGCTGTTCACATTTTTGTATACTTGTGTATGAATTTATAACAATAGAATTCACAAAGTTTTATATGTCTTAAGTTTACATAGAAAGCACTTACTAATGTACACATAAAGAAAACAATACAATTACCTTATACTAAACTAAAAACGATATCTGTATAATTATGCCACCTAGTACTACTACTACGATTGTTTACAAAGACTTAATAATGAAAATGAAAAAAAAAAACTATACATAATATAATGAAAAAAGTCAGGTCTTAATTTTGCTATTCGTGTTTATTGCACCCGCAAGGTATCAAAGCCAAATGATAAAAATCCATATAACTCAACCACGACGTAAAACCGCCCCTATCCTTTACGACGAACACTAATTAAAAGCAGCATGTCAAAGTTTATGCAACTGCAAAGGTTAACGCGACGAGTCCATTATAAAAGTCTAACTGTATGCATTATCGACTTTAGGGCTTAGAGGCTAGGCTCCGACATAACAAAAGGATCTAAATAAGCTACACTCGACGCTAAGTCCTTTTAGGTCGCATTGTAAAGCCTAAATTTGCTAACATCGCTGTTAAACCCTTAAATAAATACACCGGATAAATATCCACTTTATCATATATTTTTTTTAGCTTAAAGTGTTACTGTAGTTACACTTTAACAGGTAAGGGATTGGTCTTTCACTATAATTAACTTTTAAATATATTTGTATATATATAGTGGAAATAGAGCTATTGATGAGCAAAAATAAAAAGACTGGATATCTGATACTGGAACATGTGAGATAAAATAATATATTAGATACAAAACTATATGTAACGATGCTCGGAGTCTAAATTGAAACAAATAAAACCTTTATGAAAGCTTTGCAGGTGCAGGTTCTGTTATTGAATATTTGGGTTATCTTATATTCTATATTGATATCCCAATACAGGTACGCTCATATTTGATGATGGCCTAATGTGTCAATAAAATTCTTGTAGCGTTTTTTAAGCAATGTTTTATTTCTTTGATTATATTTAAAGTATTTTCGTGACAAAGCTCTACTAGTTTAAGTAATGATTTGTGTAATCCTCTTGTTCTCTGTGTAAGTAAATGTTTTTGATTGTGTGGATTTTAAATATTTCCAAATTAAATAAAGACTCTTTACACTATTGCTAATAATAATCTGATAAAATAATAATAAAAAAAAATAAACCGACTTTAAACTAAAAAGCAAAAAATGAATTTGCTTCCCACAAAGTAATACGCATTTTTATTTAGTATATAATAATGATTTAATAGTTATTTTATAATTTAGACGTCGTTACCAAGCAAATGCTACAACAATCTATACAATATCGATTCAGCCAAACAAACACTTATTGTTTTACTTGTGTATATAAAAATTCCAGCTACTTATTGTAAATCAAATGCAATGACTTTTACACAGAAAGTGTAAATGATAGTTTAACAAGAATTTAGTGGCGCGAAGCGTGATAGCAAACAATTTGTCTTTGATACGTCTGCCTGCTCCGTAACTAATTAAATTAGCACCGAGTATTTCAGCAATAAGGAAATGCAATTTTTCATCGCTCTCCATTAGATTCATCAATGTTAAGTTTACATTATAATATTAAAATGACTTCACGAGTTATTTTGATAATATTAAGCCAATTGTTTCGTGCTTGCGTTTTAAAATATTTTTTTTACATTATATTAATAGATATATTAAATATTACATCTACTTTTGTTATAATAAATTAAATGTCTGTATTAGAAAAACAAAACATCTTTCAGAAAAACAAATCATCATTATCACATTTAACAGCAATAAACATACATAATATTCCGTGTAATATAAATTTATATTGTCATATCATATAAATGGTTTATACCCCTTAATATTTTGTTACATATAAAAGTTTATTAAATAGGTGAGTTATGCTGAGAGAGATGTTCAAGAAAGTTCAGTTCAGTGAAGCGGCTGCCGACTATTCGGATTTTATTACGCACCCCTGATTTCTTTGCGCTCATGAATTCAAATTTTCATGTTATTGCGTAGGGATGTACGTGATCACGGGCCGTGTGGTTAGTGAGTTGAAATTTTTGCAAGGAATTTGCGACTGAACAGTTTCCTCGACCGCTTTATACATATGTTTTCTTATTGTCTTTAAATATCATTAAAATCACGTTTAGTCCTTTAAATTCAATTCAACACTCAACGTTTGCATAGATAAGTTTTATTATAAGAAGAAATTATAATATCTGATCAATAAAGACATGACTAGGAACACGATTATGACTCGTGAAATCTATTAGTTTAGAATGCATTAAGCAGCTTTCGTACTTAGTATGATTTTATTCAATAGGTATTATAAATAACGTTGTTAAACCACTTCGTTATATACAATTAAATATGCCTATATTTATTCATTATAGGCATTGTGTGGGCCAACGAACGAGCCAACTTCGCTCGAGGTAAGTTCATTTAAACATTAATTATACTTGGCCGCGTCCTCAAGATTAGCATTTTGTGTATAACTTAAAGACTTTACAGGAGTTTCGTAAAATATTGATAGGATGAACCTACCTACCGGTCTTTTATGTCAAGACGTACATTTAAATAAGAAGTGCGCTTAGTCATGATATTTTTAAATTGAAAATAGCAATTCTAACGTACTATTTATAAGAATATTGCAGGGATATTTTTCTTACTTTGTTATTGTCTAAAGCCGTGTCCAGCTTGTCAAACACTTTTCTTCAAAGCATTTTGTTGGTGTATTAATATTTATTTTTTGAGTTACTTAATCCTCAGTTTCATCCCAACTTTAGATGGCTGTCTATTCAAAGATTGAATTTTACCCTTTTCCAGACTCTCAGTGAATATGAAATGTAATTTGCTTCAACTTCTTTCAAGTAACGGACTGTATTGAACGCCTTTGATATAATTTAAAATGTAAGCATCGCACAATAAATACTAAATTTACTCAGTTATTTTCATCCAGAGAGTACAGACATTCTAAGCACTTCTATTTCAGAAAAGGAAAAACATGGGTACCGTGAATTGGACGACATTTATTATCTTAAAGACCAAATTTACTAGTTTATCTATATTTTTCATATTATTAAACATTTTTATACAATTACAATACATACGAATATTAACCATTTAAAATTGGCATTTTACTATCTATTTTCAAGTAGATCATCTCAATGACGCTTGGTTTGAGATAAAAAAAATTTCGTATAGACCTTGTTCTACAAGATAGCCTTCAACCCCAGTAACTATGTAACTGTACAATACTAGGCATATTTTTATTCTACATACTTAGCACAAAAATCTTCTGAACTATTTCATTTTATGTAAGATATGTAGATCAGTAATGACTGCGGAAGTCAAGCGACCGTCTAAAGCGATGTAATAATTAAAACCCCAACACCAATTTGTTTTCTATTATCACTACCCCATTCCGTTTTCGACACTAAATAAAATATTCAATTCATATTTTATTCACAAAGGGACTGTCTGAGCACAGTTTGCAAACTAACGCATCGAGGATTGTATATAAATTAGAACAACTCGCCCTAAACTCGCAAGAATACGAGATACAGAGGCCATCAATTCTTTGCTAATGCGGACAAGGCAGCTATTAATTTTATTAGCGCGATAAAATAATAATTCACGATAGCATGACCGGAAATAATATCTAACCGAGGAACAGAGGGCGAATAATGACCTCCCATTCAATAGGCAATATTGAGGGATTCACTAGGTGTGGCGTGGCTATAAGTCTCCAAGAGAATTTTATGGAAGAAAAAATTTGATTACGATTGGACTTTAATCAAATTGAGTACACGCGGATGTCTGATCTTTCATTCCATTTAATATAATAACGGTATTTGACAAGACATTACGTTGGTTTATTATAATATTATGTTATTAGCTACTGTTTCTAACCCATTTATTTTCGAGTATAGAGGTATTTTCGTCCCCAAACGCGGCTGACACAAAGGACTTGTATTTTGAAACGATACCCTTCACATAAGCTATCCTTAATACTATAAACTTTATAAATACCTATTTAAATTTAACTTGATGAAAATGTTAGCAAAATTACCAAATTATTTCAACTGTTTTCTAAAGAGTTTACATCACAATCGTAAGGATGTATTTAATCACAAACAACATGTCAACAAAAGATTTGTAAAAGAGTTCTAGTATAGTATTCATACAGCAAGAGCACTACTTTAATTAAAGAAACTACTCGTATATGTTTGTCATTGTTGTAATACATTGTAACAATGTTACCCACGGCAATAACCTTAATAATGCTTACAATTTCTTGAACTCATTCATGCCTTTGACCTTTGTCTTGTATCTAGAGAATAATTTTAATACAAACTTGAATTATGGAATCACTGAGGATAAACAAACAACATTTTATTTGCTTTGTAAAACGAAAATCGTTTTCCATAATTCTATTAACGCTTTTGTTGAGATTAGTTATTCAGATGCTAAAGTTAATGAACGATGTCAATTCTTTTAACTAAAAGTTATCTGTTTTTCCTACAATGTAACATATGACATGAGAACTAGAGACACAAAACGGAATAAAAAAATTCAACTTATTTTTAAGTCTTCCAATTCATTTATAACGAATTACATTACTTAAGTAACCAGAATCGGGTATTTTTAGATTTTAAACCATGCAAGCATTCCCATCAGGTACGTATATATCGCATTTTTCCAAAGCAGATAGTTCACAGGTGGGATAACAAATACGAGAAAACTCTTGAATAGCGCGGGACTAATATTTTAGCGTGGCCAATAATCGGAGGTGGGCACCACTAAGCGACATCTAGCGACTGTTATTGCCTTACCCAGGTGTTACTAAGCTTTCCGGCTTGTTGAATTATTAGCCCCGTTCGGCTTTTATTGTGTTGCCGTGTTAAATAAATGCTCAGATAACAATTCCTATATATTTTTAATACACTAGCGACTATTCCCGTTATCACCTGGGTATGTGATGCAAGTATTATATATAAAAATTTCTCTTGAATAACTCTATCTATTCAAAAAACCGCATGAAAATCGGTTTTAGTAGTTTAAGTTTTAAAGATTTGAGCATACATAGTGACAGACAGAAGAAATCGACTTTGTTTAAATTCATTTTATAACACATTTTTAGATTCTCAAAGCCATAAATATTTTTAACGTACTTGTAACCATAACTGAGATAAGAGATATAACTTTAAATGAACGTTTATATATTGTAAGCAGATATTCGCTTTCAACGTAGTCATTTGAAAAATAAAAAACGAAAGGAATGTCGAAAGACTGATTAATAGGGTTCTTTATCCTAAAAATGTGCATTCCCTATGAAAAAAGACAGGCGATAATTATAGACCGTCTCCAAACATCGGGGTGGCTAAATTTATCACAAAATCTGAAGCTTAGACGGTTGGGGAATATTTTTTGTGTTTGACAAAATGGGAGAAGATAATTAAGAGAGACGGAGCGAAGCCACATCGTAAAAACTGTGCACATACCGTGCGTTAACTGACGTAGCGGTTTAATATACGTGCGTCGTGCAGTACTGTAGACCAATAACTTCTTGGAAAAATATAGTCCCCAAGTTTCCATAAATTTATTCAATTTAAATTGAAATTATTTGTAAATTTATATCTTAAATGTGAATACGTATTATACGTTCACAGAATAAGATACAATATGAATGTCGTTTTATTTCAACTTTGCGTATTTCTTTATTTTGAAATCATTATATTTATTAGTTTCATGAACTGTATATTTATTTAAAATAACGAATGATAACTAAGTATTTTTTAATAGCAAACAAATTATATTGAAACTAGTTTTCTCACAGTTATAATTAATAACTCAGAAATATATTCTGAAACCCGGGAGAAGGTACCAACATAAGCTTCTTAATTAAATATCGTTTCTTATAGTATGAAGTGGAGACTAGAATTCAAAAGCATTTGCGTTATACGAACACTACATCTGAATTAAATCGAGCCAGGTAGAGGAGCTTATGTGGTTTTGTGCGAGAGCCAGTATTCTATTAATCGTTCCCGTCCTTACTATTTCAACGTTACTCACAGTCATTAACGTTTGGTTAAAGTTTAACGATAAATTTTGGGTAACTTCGTGGTCAGGTCGAGTATTCTGCCTTATGTTAACGAATGTTTCAAACACAAATATTTTCCAACAATCTTAAAAATCTCAAACATTCTTTGACAGCACATTTATAAGTAACTATGAAAACTAAATTTTACTATGTTGAATTATACATGAAATGTAATGCCTATTGATGCTGCATTTTGATTTTAGTCGCAATAAACCTGATATAGAATATATTGGTTTTATATCATGTTTCAAATGCAGCTCTTATTATGTAAACCATACGTAAAAGCTCTCTTCAAGCTTTGAGCTGGATGTGTCTTGTCACTAACACAATAGTATCGTGTTTGATTGCTTATTAAATTACACACGCAATTTAAAAGATTTAGATTTGTATAAATGTCCATCATTTTATTTATAACGCCACATAAAACATGAACATTTAATACTATGAACGTGTCGGTGTTGTCCTAATAATAATAAAAAAAATATGCGAAATTTTGTGAGGATGCATGGACGGTTGTTATTCGCTCACGCAAAAACTATTGCAAATTTTTATGACATTTAACAATCTATATAATTTTTTTTTAATTACAAGGGATTGGAATTCAGTAAGACGCTTGAGGCAGGACAGATAAACGTCGTATTTTTGGCCCTATCCTTGGAGAAACTAACCAATTTAATAATAACTAGTCAGAGTAAATTAAACAGGTTATTAAAGAACATAATATACTATTTTATCGAAATCGCTGTTAATAAACTACAAAGCATACTATAAACTATGAACAGTGAAATAAACAGTTCCTCTCGATGTTCATTTAGTGTAACACAGTTTACATTTACTATTAAGAGTAAGTTTGAAGATTGGGTGTTGAATTCAGTGCACACACTCAAACTGCTTACAGCTATTAAAAGTTTAAACAACTTGTAACTTACTATAGAATACAGACGTAAAAACTTCTTACAACTCTTAGAGAATTACTTCAAGTTCTTCATGATACGGATTGCAGAGTTTTACTAAATATTTTACCGGAGTAAAAGGCTTTGAATTTACAAAATAGTTTTTTTCAACTTCTTTTAAATGCATGAAAAAAACTTTTGTAAAAAAGGAAGAGGTTTTTAACCACTTTAAAAAAACATAATAGATATTTGAAGTCGTTTTGTACGAGTAGTACCTAATTCGAAAATGAATGCATGACATAGAAAATAAAGTTTCACGGTAAATAAGTTTTCACATGCGAAATAAGAAATTTAAACACACGAACTCAGGCGTATCTTACTAGGATTCAGAATATTATGTTAATTATAGTTTTGTGATAATATTAATAGTATATTATGGTGATTCGAGCGATTTGTCCCGTAAAGAGAGTTGTAATATATAATGTATAACAAAACGAAATATTAATGGAGATAGTTATAATTTGTCCTGGAATGATTAATTTATATAATATAATTTGTTTTACGAATAGAACTTTTTCATATTATTTAACATCAGTTAATATTTTTCTAGCACTAATGAGTAATGTCGCGTTATTACAAACTGAAAAAATGCTTATTGTTTATATCTTAAACTCATATTTCATTGTCATGTTCATGTGTGGATATTTCAAAATGCATCGTTCAACGATTTCATTATCAGTCCCTGCGGTAACTTTAATTCTAAAGTTTTACGGCTAAAGTTAAATGACTAGTAATGGACGCACTTTGCAAATGAAATTTTCACCGGCTCAAGCACTTAGCCGGCACTTCTTAGGTGAGTTGAGCGCCCAACTAAAATTTATCTGCTCTAAAACATTTCAATCGAATAAAGGCGCAGTTAACTTTATGCCGCGTCGCATGACCAATTTATTCATTCACCTGTGTCGTATTTATTGTAGTCTGTTTTAGAATTTTAATTTAGTTAAGTGGTTCAAATTAAATGTTCAACGAAATGCAGGACGAAATGACTGCATCACAGCTCTAACATTGTTTTGTGTGAGGGTAGATTTTATTGAAGTGCAAAACAATAAACAAATGAATAACGATATGTAGCATATATAAAGGCACATTTACACTAAATAATTTTACCCCACACTAAACAACGTAGGTAAATATAAGATCTAAAGATTAACTAACACCATTTTGTATATTACATAACGGAACAATAGGGTATTCTCGTTATATATCACATTACAAACAAATACCCCATCAATATGTTGTCACAATCCACGGTTTGATAGACACCGTTGACGGCCGACCTTTTCCGAAATATCCACAAGAGCGCCGGTGTCACTATCTTTAACGGTAGGAAAGGGTTATTTCGTAATCATTTCTCATCTTGGAACACTATTTATTCAGTTAGCGTGTGTGAAATAGGCATTTTTTTATCTGTAATATCGATTTTATATGTATTTATAATTATAGATAAATAACGCACTAACTAAACAGGCTATAAACACTAAATAAAGTAGGCATTTTTCCGTAGATTTATCATGCGTATCATTGTCTCAAATATCTAAATCTCTACAGATAAAATTATGTAGATAAAACATATAGATATTATGTAGTATTCTACAGCAAAAGCTAGCCACAACGAAAGCGTCATAGCGTACGAGAAAATAAGGAAAGCCGTCATATCGGCGAACGGTAATAAACAAAATAAAATTCCGGACCCACTATTGCTCGTTCCACTGACGGCGAAACTGATATTTAAGGCCTCACGGATTCACAGAAGTTAGGTAATAAAGTACCGAAGTGCAGCTCAAAGCCGGATTAAAAGTGGTTATTTACTTTTACCGATAACATCCTCTGAGGCTTACCGAAATTTCAATTTGAATTTTGAACACATTCATCGAGTTACGAGGCTCTCTTGAATTACCGATGTGGAATCTAAAAGTTTGCTTGTTGGTTATTACGATGTGATTCAATTAAAGACCGTCATAGCACCAATCCCTTCTATTTGTTTATTTATATTACTGTATGACATAATATATATTATATAGAATAATGTTCAATATGTGTGAACGTAAACATGAAATACACAATGTAATGTTTCGGATTCTACATCATAATAACATCGCTACGTTGATCTTACAAGACATAGACGTGAGCCATGCGTTAAATTTCCTCGTTAATCACCTGAATGCGTAATTAAACGTTTTGTTTTATCTACTGTAAGAGTGTAATTAAGAACCACAATATGTCTGAATTACAGCATTATATCGAAATTATTAAGTTCTTACTTATTATAGCTTACAAGACTTTATGCAGCCAAAAAGTTTTCAGATTTATATTTAAATTATTGTAAGGTACCGTTTGTATTCGATAATAATTTTGCACATTTTAAGGATTCAAAAAAGTATTATTATTCTTTTAAATAGGCCAAAACTACATATCTAGTCTAGCATAAAACGTGTGCCTACTTATCGCCAAGCACCAAAATGTATGTAACGATGACTAGAATTAATTCATAAAATCACTCCTACTTCATTAACACGCTCTGATATGATGCTCGTACTTTAAGTGCAAAGCTTTCAACTCATTAAAAACATTATAATTTAAAGGCAGGATATCTCCCGCAAGCTGCGCCGCCGCTTCGCAGAAACAACAACGGGGCGTTATTCAGTCGCAATGTTATCTTGTCTCAAATGTTTTAATTAACTGGCTACAAGACGTAAGTGGCCAGCCGTAAGTCCGGATAAGAAACAGCATTCGTTGGACCCAGTCCAAACCTGTTACCGCTTTATTGAGAAAATTTCATACGTTTCCAAGGAAATTCAAAGCTTTGCCGTAATAGCGTCGCTACGCCACATTTGTCGTTCGTTCTATAATCCAAATGGTAACCAATTCTGAACTTAAATATTCTTTAAATAATGTACGCTGCATTTGAATATTTTTACATAATATTTAGATAAAATATCAGAATAGTTCGCTATCTAAAGTTGTGGGTAATATGATACCCGTTCTATTTACTCGTCTGCATTGGAACTACAATGGAGATGTTAAAATATATACTGGCGCTTTTTATTAATACAGAAAAATCATGTTTTGAAAAGAAAGATGCATTATAAAATTTAACAAATTATTGAAATGTTGCCTTTGTGTGTTGTATTTATAAAGGTTCTGAAACATAAGCCAAATTTTATTTTAAATATAATTTTGCCTTCTTTAACAAAAAGCAGTCTTATATTGAATAAAATTATCCCAGTATCTACGTATTTATTGTAGCAGTTAGCGTTTTATATCAAACTAGATTTGATTTATTCAACGTTCTCGTTTATTCTCTGCGGATCCGTTTTGCTTTGATTCATGCAATTTCCTTACCTTAGATTTGCATGAGCTTGCACTCTTGGCTAAGTAAAGCTAAGTAACTGAACGATTTACTTATTGTTTTCTTGTCATTTTATTTAATATTTAAATTAAATAGATTTAAATGTCTAATATGATTTATTTAGATTTATTTGTTATAGATTGCGAGTCGATTTTTATAAACTGGTTTAACTGGGGGATTTTAATTTTCACAAATACACAGGCACAGGTCGTAGAAGAAACAGACTTACTGTATTAATTTATATAACTTCATTGATAGGATGATGTTTTCTTAAAAATAATTATTAAACTCATTTTAAAAGCATCAACCTCGCGGCCCTCACAATCTTTATTATTTGAATCAGATCATATATGACGGCGAATAACGAAAACACCGCACAAGGTGTGTTTTTTGTATCAAAATTAAAAATAAATCTCAAGTTTACTGCTGCACACGCAATAAAATCAATATTTTAAGCAAAGTGTCACACTAAAGCGAACATGCATCATTTTCCTACAGATTGGCTCAGAACACGCGCTGTATGGATCGTGGCCCGAGTTACAGATACAAGAATATTTTATTCCACTTCTTGTGTACAAACGTCGGAGTGTACTAAATTGAATTTGAGGCAATGCAGTGGCCGCGCGCCCGGAATACACTCACGAATAGACATACACATTCCGTTGAACTGTAAGTGAATATTGCAAATAACAAATATCAATACAACTATAAACTTGTTTATATGATATAAATAATTTGCTACAATAATATATATATTTGTTTTCGAGAGGAATGCTCACCATCCGTGCCGTCAACGAAGGTATATGATATGTTTCCTATGGCTGCGGTAAGACAGGGAAGGAAGGAGTTTTTGGAAAAAGATAATATCGAAGTCAAGCTGGCTTACATCCCTTCGGATGCTTAGGTAACATTCCGGCATAATATGATGAACACTTCGCAGGTTTTGTTAAACCTACATGTAGTGTGAAGTGTATCTAGAAGACATAAAAGGAAGCAAAACAGCGTACTGTCAGCAACAGCACTTTTATAATGTGAAAATGTTTTAAAATGCGGGTAAGAAGGTGTGAATAACACTTTCAGGCCATGTTAATAATACGTAATTGTTATATATTCATGATTAAAATTAAAATAGTCGTAAAATTAATCAGGTACCAACACAAAATTCAAAATATATTTATTGTTAAACATCACAAAATTCACTAAAGCACAGCTTCCACAGAAGGTTTCCTTGTGTAGTGAAAAAGCATTTACCTAAGATTGCAGACAAACTTCTTCTTAATATACATGCTTGCATTTGAAGAAATTTTTTTTCCTCTCTTGTATGTCAAATTAAACGCAGAGATAAGCGTGGCTTAAAAAGAGAAAATGCTTTTTTTCTGCTAACGCAAATATAAAGAAAATTTTTGCAATTTAAAAATGCAAAGTGATGCAAAGATTAACATACGTTTCACAATAGCAATGCAGTTAGATTAAGAATACTACATTGTTACTTTTATACGTATAATATGAGAGACTTAATTACAACAAGGATGCATCCGGTCAACTTGTGTTGATTACAGCGCCATCTAGTTCCCTACTATGAAACTTTTAAGCGCCGTAATACCATCTATGAAGTACATTATACAATTATTGTAAAAACATAATTACGTAAACAATTATTCTTATTAGTAGAGTATCTTTCACTAATTTATTAAGGTTAAAATTAAACTTTAATAGATAATGTAAGATACAAATATAATTATGAGTTCGCCTGGCATCAAGATATATATTTAAATATTTGATATAACAATTATTTATATAATCAACTAGGCAAAGATAACCTCAGTCATATCAACAGAAAACAAAGGAATCTCAACCATTTAGTACATATTAAAATTATGTAAGGTACATTGCTAGGTAGGTATATACTATATAATTAACAGCTAAATATTATATTCCATTAACGCAGACAGTAACGAACTTCGTATAATCCTTTTCAAACCAATGATCTAGAATTATTGAAATTTCTGAATCCTAACCTGCTAGTAAGTAGTAATTTCACTTCATCGCACAAGACTGCTTAGCAAGACTCTTTTAAATTCATTTTTATACGAGTATTATCTGAAATAAATATTCTTGAAGCTTTTAAAAAGGAACTATTTCAAGTAAATTTTACGTAAATACTTTTAATGAAAAATTAACTATTAATTGTACCAAAATTAACATTTTATTTTTAAGTAATATTCTTAAAGCTATATAGATTAAATAACAAAACAGATATTTTCATTAAAACTAGCGACTAGTGTCATAAACTGCGCTAAGGGAAGCTGTACGTTCGCTCCACTGCGGCACACGTCACGTCAAATTGTTACGAGAATAAATGAGACGCTCCATATTTTAATCCAGCAGGTACGGCATTGTCTGTTGAAAGAAAATGCAATCTGTCAATGCTGTCTGAGGAGCGGGGGCGAATAACGTCTGTGTTTCGGTTTTACCCTTTATTGTCACCGCAGCGAGGTGAATTATTGAAACGAAACGAATTGATTTGTTTGCTTGTTCACTCTTAAGGCGTGTTTGAAACATTTCGCCAAATTGACATACACTGGTGTTTGTTCACCTTTCGTTAATACATGTAAAGACATGGCATTTTATTAGAGGTTTCGTTGAATAAGTGGCTGAACTGCCACTTCCATTTTTCGCTACCTGCTCAATATTATTCTAGATATTAATGCTATCCTTTATTACTTTTTCTCTCAAATGCTTCCGTTTCCCTACATTTATGGTAGGCAATGATCGATCGAGTCGTGATCCATGCGACTATTCCTAGATCGAGGTGTTCGTTTACCATTTGTGTTCAGGATATATTGTTAATTAATTATTATAATGACAGCTTCTTTGGGTGCCCATTTATTTAATACCTACATTAAATAGATTATTATGCTAAAGTTTTCATATTTAAGCGTAGGTTTATTAGGTTTAGCACCTGTTAAATACTCGTGTAAGCGTCATTATATAATTAGAACTTTCCATACATTGTTAGGTTCTGGGTAATTCGAGCCATGCTTAGATGTAAATATAGTTATGTTTCCTTACTGTCACTGAGAGTTTCATTGAATTACCTACTAGCATAAAGAATTTTATTCCGTTTACGGCGTACGTTCGTACACTTAGTAGAATACTTAATTACTTGTAACGTTCTATTTTAATATATAATTAAAAAATCATCTTCAAACCAAACAATTATTTAACCAACGAAAAATGTTACTGTTAATGTATTTTGTTATGTAAATTTTAATATACTTTCGTGCTCCACTACGAGTTCATCAAATAGTAATTAATAAATTTAGTTAAATCTTAAATGAAGGTTTAGTGAACCCTTTGATATCAACGAGGAACAATACAAAGACATACAACTGTCTTCAGTAAATCATTCACGAACAGTATCTTAATCACGTGAATTCGCGAGTAGGTACACATTAATATAGAATGGAATACAAAATTAATTCGTTCTCTGTAATCAGACAAATGGCGCCTTACAAAAGACGGTTACGAGGATTTACAGTCTATTTACATAATAATCTGAATCATGTTTCGTATAAGCTCGCGACTTTAATTTTGAATTAGCTAAACCACCCTTTCGTTCGCCTCCTTACAATTATTGACACTCGAGAGTTCAGATCGCGATATAAAAAACCAAGTATTATTTAGGCTGACAATCCGAATTCTTAAAACTATTTATTTTGTAGTCTTTAATTTCGTGAAGTAATGGGTACTTACATCCAAATACTCATACGCAAATTAAATTTAAGCACGCCTTAAGACTCGTAATTTTGGCAGATTTGTAAGGCGAACTGTCAAATCGGACCAGTTTAAGTTGTACTTTAATTTAAGATGCGTTTCAGATTTCCGGCATTAAATACATAAACTGAAATAGTTTAAAACAAAACTTATTTAAGTTTCGACTTAGTCACAAATTTTAGTTGGTGATTTATGTCATAATATACTTCAATAAGAGGAGGAGGTTTCTCAATTCAACCGTTTAAATGCTTTTTTCTAACCACAAATAATAAAACACAGCGTTTAAAGCATCATCGTGTTAAAAGTTGAAAGTGTAAAGTTGCTCATTAATTCGTTTTATCCATGAAACAATAGCGAAGTGCCGTTACGATAAGTTTCCGACATAATGACTGTACTGAAACTTTAATATTTCAACGAGATGATATTAATGTAACCAGCGCACACCATTTATCCGGCGCATCGGAACAGGTGCTCATTACTGCGAGCTTTTAAAAAGATATCACAAAACGGATTTTGTTATTTCCAACACTAGATTCTCATTGCAGTCATGGCTTGTACGACTTGCCAGATGTTGAAGTAGCATTGCATAGAGTCGAAACATTTATATATATATCTATATTATATTTTTTTAAGTCAACAGTGAAAAGGGAACGTACTGTAGACGCTATATGCCCGAGCTATATATGACCTTAAGTCTCATAATATAATTTAATCGAAATGAAAGTGAACCTGATGGTACCTCCACCTATGTTCAATCTAAAAGCCACGAATGTGAGACTGTCCTTTTCAAAAAGAGATGGTCCTCTAGGTGGGAAGGGTTAGTCTGAAACAACGATAACACTTATGACTTGACGCCGTTTTCATGGATGACGACGGGTTTTCTCGTAAAATACTAAAAAAAAATAAAAAGACACATGACATATTAATAGGTTAGTGGTAGGTAATGTTATATTAACATACCGTGTTTTATCTCCGTGGATAAGGGTAGACAGTCAGGTGGCATATTAAATTATGCGCGACGCGAGAGGTAAAGAGGGATAATCCTACAAAGTTCCTCTTTTTACAGACATGGGACATAAGCTCGTCTTTTGAAACGTCATCAAAAAACAGAGTTGTCAATGTTCTATACTTATTATCATAATCTATTATCATATTTATTGTTTGAATCAATTACTAATAATACTTCTACTATTTTTTGAGACGTGAATCTTAGATAGGATGTTTTAATCGAAACGCTAAGCAAACATTTTTATGTTTTGTTTTTTCTTAAACTCCCACAAACACACATTATGAACTGTCTTGAATTCTTACAAGCTGAGTAAACCTAACAATTTCGACTCAATAATACTATCCATCTTTCATTATTTTCTAAGAATCCTGTATATTCGTTGTTTACAAGAACCACGAGCCTTTATTTTCCTCCTTCAAATTGAAATGTGGGCAAAATACCGAACAAAAAGTCTAACGAGCTCACCAAAACGTTTTTAAAACTTAATTTGTCGGTTGTTTGAGTCAAAGGACTTCGGGACACACGGGCCTTACTTCCTCTTTGGGTTTAAGCTGTAATCCGCTTTATTTTATAATATTATATTGATTTCGGTTCGAAATAGTTAATGGTTAAACAGGAATATTCGAAGCCAGTGATAAGTTAGTTCTACGAAATGGTAAATTATGTACAAGATTCCTTGTTTGTATCTCATCAATTTATCTTTAAACATGTATGAATATAATAACGTATGTAGGTTTGTATGTATATGTTTAATGTTTATACCTGATTATTTGGATGTATAATGTTATGCTATATATCATAACGTTCGTTCTTTGGCAACAACAATTTGGTCAGCCGTGAACGTAGTGGGCTCTACATTGATATGTTACTATTACCAAATAGTTTACAATTTACGAGAGTGTTCTGATGACTTTGTACTTAAAATTAACTAAATAGTATATTTAGTTAATTTTAGAAGGTAGAAGAAGTAGTTAGAAGGTATTCTTTAATCTATTTAAATTTAACTGGTTGGTTGATAACTTTGTAAGGCTCGAAGGCAATACTGACTGTACTTCTAACTGCTCTTTCAAATTTGACTTCAATATGATAACAGTTCAAAATACGAAGTTTTCAACATAAATATAGTTTAACGATTGTTAATGAAGTCACATAACGGTTTTACGTCGCTACTCGCTACCTACATCCAATGCAGTGTACCGCTTTTATTTGTTTGTTATCTCTTTAAAGCCATATTTTCGGTGCTACACTGAAAATCCATTATGGATGTATGATGTTTGAGAGATATTGAAGCTTTTAATGGTTTTATATCACGACGAATTTGATGTACTGAGTTAGACTGATGTCCAGTCTGGGTATAAAATAGATATGATGAAATAAAAATAGATATAGAATAGAAAAAAGTAAAATAATCTATATAGATATTATATTGATTATAAGTAAGTGTTTTTTTTCTATTAAAATTTACGTTTGCTCTCTTAGCAATATTATTTACGTAGACAAAACTTATCCTAAGGCTTTATTTAATTAATTATTTAAGTTTTTTATCATCGCTTCCATAAGCAAGTATAAACTCGTATGAAATAATACAAGTATTTGAATAATAAAAACATCTTATTTACTTCGTTAGTTCGAAAATTATTTTATTTACTTCGTTCAATTGTGCGAAGATTTACTTTACTTTACGAACTCACGAACGAGGAAAATTTTTTGTTTACATGTACGAGGCACTCATATAAAAAACAATTGTATCCAAATACGATTTCACGATTAAACGGCTTCAAATAATCGTCAAAGGGTTTCCGTTACCTTTGACATCCCATTACGGTATTTACTTATTCGTTGAGTTTATCCAAGCCCATATTTATCCTGAATACAAATCACCCTCAAGTCCTATATTTCAGCGTGAATTCCACGCTATATCAATCCACGCCACTACTTCTGTCAAGAACTTGTTCGACTGTAATTTATTAGACAATTCCACCTTAGTTAAGATGACCTGTACTGAGAACTGCTGGAATTCATTATGTTTGCCACGACGTTGTTTAATACCAAGAAGTGTTTGAATAACGTGCTCGAGAACACTATAGCTGAACTATGTATATACAATTATGTAACTATGGCTTCAATTGCTCGAATAATTTGATACCAGCTGCTCTTTTAAAGTAACTGGTTTATAGGTAAACGTGTAAACCGCTTTTAAGATGGTTTTCTTGAGTTGAAACATTTTACTTTCGGTAACTCACTCACTCTATCAAGACCGCGCTGTTTTATAAGGGTTTCTTATTGACGACGAGTTATGACTATTTTTATAGTTTACAATCAGGCCAACCTTTGAAGAATGCCTTCATATAAAAGCTGGCCTTGCAAAAGTATGTAGACTCCGAAAGACAGAGAAAGATTTGCCTTGTAAATGCTAGGATACTTAATATTAGTAAAATTAAAAGTCTAAATGTCTACTTCGCCTTATGTACGATATATATACATAATATCTTACTCTTTAATTATTACTAGCCAAATAACATCCAGAATATACCATATGCATATTAAGCGATTTCGTTGTTGGTGTATGTTTTAAAACATGCCTGAATTATGTAAACAAAAATATTGCAGGGTACATCATCTGTCTGTTATTTTAATTGAAAAAAATGATAACGATAGGTATTCTGTATAAGATACATTTTAATGTTTTTGTAATCTTATGCGTTACTAACGAATAATTGAATGAATTTAAAACAAGTGTCTGTTGACTAATTACCCCTATCTTGAAACACGTTTTGCATAAGTTGACAAACTTGCTGGGAGTCTGAGTAGTCGGTGAAGTTTGATTGAGATCGGCATCCCTTTACCTCGAATTTAAACAAGCCCCTGTAAGTTATAAGAAAAGTTTTAATACCCCCCAATTTTAGAATAATAAAATAGGTTATCCGTTATCAAAATTTACGCAAGATTTTCTTTGATGACGCCTGAACTCTAACTTTAAAATCGGATTCACAAGTTCTTAGCAATATTATAGGATTGGGAAATTTCATTTGGGAAGTTTAGACATTGGACTCATAATTATCAGCATTACCTACCTAATATATCTATGACTATGAAGTATACGTAACCTTTTCGCTTTTTCATATTATATAAGCTTTCTGTACAATATAACAATGTTGTTACCGTAATTTTTTGTTTTTTATCTTACCTATTTATATACGTTAATTGCTTATCTAGAAGGTCTCACAGGTAAACCTAAAAATAATAAATCACACTGTATAACGTATAGGAGTAACGACATTAAAAGCCTAAAGATAAACTGAACTGGTTAGCTTTCGTTATAAATGATATCATTAATTACACTTTGATCTCGTGTAATCTATACTCCGCCTCACACATTACTCCCATTACTCCTAGGTCTAATCCTTTGGTTCCTGATACGCATCTATTAAGAAACTCAGAGCTCAAACTAGGTCGGTATTAGAAGGATCCCTTCACTCCTAGTCACGTCTGAGAATTTAACGAAAACAGATTGTGGGGAAGGAGGCTGCTGGTAAGTTGGGAAATCTACCGTATAATATTCGTATTCAATAAAAAAACATAACTTTTTTGGACGCGAAACAATTATAAACCAAATACTCAATACTTTTTTGTCATAGTTATAATGAATAACATCTATGTTAATAGAAGATTTGATAAATAAAAATTACTGAAGTCTCTGAAAGGTTAAATAATTAAAAAAATAAACTAATGATTTTCCACTTAAATTTCATCGAATCAAAAATATTAAGTTAGTGGAAAAACAGTGAACAGTCATATTAATTTTATATAATGATTACTAAAATAGGAATTCCTAGAAAAGTAATGATCGAATGAAATGTCAAAGCGTTTGAACTAATCGAAATACTATTTTTGTTACCTACCTACGTAGGTAACAAAAATAGTATTATTAAATAAATTGCCCTAATGTAAGTCTACACCTACCTAAACCTAAAATAAACTATGTATGTTATTTAATAAATTGGCCTGAATTGAATTATTAATATGTAATTTTGATAACGAAATAAATAACGCATTGATTACTTTTTATACAATGTTTCAATTCTTAATCATAGGATTATTTAAAAGTATTAATTGTTATATAAGTTCTATACCTCCATAGCAAGTTTTAACGATGTGAAAGTTACATTTAATTTTGAACGGCAAGTCCTCGCTCAACTGCAATAGCAAACTTTTACAGTGAGATATCGGTCTATTTTATATTCGGTACTTTTTGTGCAATTGCAACTTATTGCTCCATCGGAGCTTTATCTTATTTCGAAGAAAAATGGATAGATGCAGCCTCAGTTGCTTTTGACAATACTTTAAATTCTTCCTTCCTTATATTGCTTAAAACTAGTCTACAACAAAGGGAGAGATACAAATTATATGTTTTTTGATATAGATTGCTAAATATATATTATGCAGATGCATTATATTTTAGCTCAGTTTATGCTTATTTTTTAAAAGACAAATATAAAAGAAAAAATCATTCAGTCATCGGTCTACGGTCAGACGGAACATTGCCATTTACAGATGCATTGCGTAAATTTTAAATTGATATTAATCCATTCAATAATCCCCTTTTAAATTTAAAGCCCGTGTAAGTAGTTAAGCAGCAAATCTGATTATTTGTGTAAAATGATAAATTGTAATAAATTAGCCATTAATAACATTACAGACTTAATGCAAATTAATATTATCAGCATCTTATCAATTATGTTTTTATACCTAAATCGTATAAACAAACTAGCGACCAGCCCCGGCTTCTCTTTTAATTCGCGGCTTCCATTAAAAGTCTGAAAATACAACAAAAAATAAAAATAGATTTCTTCTCTTCAAAACTAGCACTTTTAAAGGCTCAATTATCGTGCCGCGTGACCCGAAAGTAAAGGTGCGCTTAAAACCAGGTCGCTCGTTGACATTGATCCCAGGAATGTCTGACATGAATTCAATTTTTTATTGACTTCTTGGGATAATGTGTCACAATGTCTAAATGTAATTAACCCATTCAAATCTATATATCTAGACTACAATTGCTGAAGATGTCTGACACAAACTAAGCGTAATTCAACGAACCAGATCCGAACCTGAAAGCTTATCAAAATAGAAAATACTATTTGAAAACCCTTAGAATGTAGTTATTTTGAAATTGGGGTCTTTTTAATTTTTGTTTACTATATAATAGTAGTTGTTTGATGAATTTTCGAGTACCAAAACCATGAAAATAATAAGTATGTATTACTCATCTATACTATAATATTATAAAGAAGTAAAGTTTGTGTGTTTTTTAAATTGTAAGGGGTAATCTTGGGATCTACTAAACCGATTTAAAATTCTTTCACCAATAGAAAGCCACCCGCTGAGTGTCATAGGCTATATAAAAAACCGAAAAGGATAATTAACATTATGCCCATCGTAGTAGCAGACCCGGGGGCACGGGTACTATATATACATAAACATTGATCTTCGTTACGTCACTGATTTAAGATTTATAGAGTTAACTTTACTTTATAGGTATCAAAATAGGTCTGTTTATTTCCAGAAAACTTCGTAGCCGCCGAACTAATTGATTTTCGCTTAACGAAAAGTATATTTAATATTAAAATTTTTAGTGATGTATGATAGTGTTGAGTACTATATGAGAGTGGATTTAAAAATGCATATTTCTTATTTCCTACAAGGTTACGTTTGAGACGGAATATCCGTCTCACATACTCATGAAGAATAATGTATTGAACGTTCACAGCTGTTTGAAAATATATTTGAAAATATTTTTCAAAATTTCACTATTTCCAATTCGTTTCTATGTTAAATTCTTATTGAGCTGTTTTTGAGACTCAAAGTTTTCAACATTTGATTACTTCGCCAAGATACAGCCCTTAATGGATCAATATAAATTCTTCTATATTACAAATTGAAAGTTATATCTAACCAGGACCTACTTGCCCACATTTACTCTTATATGTATTACGTAGGCAAGTAAAAAAAACATAATATTCAAAAAATTTTTTTATTCTATTCTACCTATTTCTTTTTTTTTTGAGGGGTATGCAACCTATACTAGGTTGTCGAAATCGATAATCCAGATGACAAATACAATTCAAGTGGTAATCAAGGAGCGGCCGTCCAAGTTGAGCAAGATTAATTAACGCCGGCATCAATCATGGGGCAAAGATCCACGACGCTGGTGTACCCCAATTTATTTTATGGTCTGATTATCTGATTGACGTAGCTCCGCATAGTAACCGTACGCTTGTCTCCATGAATAGCAATCGTTAAGACACACTAAAGGTACAACAGGAGCAAAACGTTACCTCGTTCTAACCAATCAGGAAGAAGAGAAAAACAATTACATTAAGCTAATTTGGTGATTCACTTCAGAAACGTACACAATTTAACCTTTTACTTAACATTAAACAGCCTTTAAAACATTCTCTAACAAATATATACTTTTTTTTCGATTCATATATTATACTAGCTGTTGCTTGCGACTTCGTCCCCGTCGGATCTATTTCTATTATTATGTTATAGTGAGTCAATCTTAGAAGATAGACATATAGTGTCGCGGACTTTTTTTTAGATCATTTAAAGAGGAATAATTCTTTCATACATATTATTTTTGTATCTTGAACCGTTTTCGCAGCGCACGCAAAGGAAGCCCTCAAAGATGGATAATTTTCCCCGTTTTTTCCATATTTTCCATTATATCTTCGCTCTTATTAGTCGCAGCGTGATGTTATGTAGCCTAAAACCTTCCTCGATAAATGGTCAATTCAATAAAAAAAGAATTTTTCAAATCGAACTAGCAGTTCCTGAGATTAGCGCGTCCAAACAAACAAACAAACAAACTCTTCAGCTTTATATAATATTAGTATTAGTATAGATAGTTTTTGTTTATGTCAAATTGATCCCAATCATACAAACTTCATAATACACAAAAAAATCGAAATTAAGAATGGTTTGTTTTAAGGTTCAAATGAAGTAATACAATAAGTATAAATCGTTATCGTATTTAAACCAACAAGAAGACAACAGAAAAGCTATTACAAGAAGGTAATTTGGTAATTGTTGTATCAACACCTGAAAACAGCAAAGTTTTAAAAGAATCTATTTCTTATATATCCCCTAACAAATATATTTTTAAACATAGTTCGTTTAAAGTTCGAAATCACAGTCGAACGCATAATCATACCGGTTAATTGGTACAAGTTTATGCCGGATCCGTTTCATTAAAACTTTGCTGAATAAACACCTCAGTTGGTCTTAAACAATCTTCGGGATGCTAGTTAAATTCGCACACTAAAGGTACGGAGTTCATCAATACAGTTGCTATTTTAAAATTACTTTTAGAATGATCTATTTTTAATATTGACATAATTTAACCTTTGACAAAGATGAGCAACTTAACGTTAAATATTTCGAAGCTTTTTCTATAAGAGATACTTTGATTTTCTATGGCTTACTAGACATTAAAGTACAACTCTTTTAGCTTTTTTACTCCTGCAATCATTTTCAACTTTGCACATTTTTTCCAAAGAGCAAAGTTTATGCATAGTAAACTATCGTATTTCTTCTGCTAAGCACACATTAATTCTCCTCAGATGTCAGCTTACTTGAACTTTCCACTTTTCTCGCTGAAACGCTATTTTTTATAAAATTATATATACTTTCGTATTTATATGTAGCAAAAGATTAAAAAGGTGTATCGAAACAGCTGTTCTTAAGGCAACTTTGAAGACTTAAGTAAATAAGATGTTTTAACGCTTTCAAACTATTTTAAGAGATCTCAAAAGGGTTCGTTGTATAAATTGTCTGGGATTATACTTTTCAAAACCCTCCTACAGTAAATATAGATATATATTTGCTATGTTGCAATTCTGTTATCACGTATTAATCCTTTAAGTAACAGCCATTCTGTAAATTAACACTTTAAAACATGTCATAGTAAGCTAAGTTATAGGAGATATATTGTTTTTTAGATGAAAGATGAAAGATGAAACAAAATAATATAGGTAGGTATACAATACAGGTAAATACACAATTTTTCCTCTATATTCCCAAAAGTATAGTCGTAAGCATACTTTATTATTGAGACGGACAAAAATATAACGCGAGATGTATTCAGTGAATGATCTATTAATTTGGCTACAAATATAAGAATAAGATCAACACAATAAGGTGGTTGCCGTACGGCTAAATGGCACCGGTGTTCGAGTCGACCCAATTCGCACCGAAATGACAAACATGAAAGCAACCTTTAATATAACTATCTAAAAAGATTTAATTACGTTTTGTCTTTCGTTTTTTGTAACATTCGCTATATAGTTTGGCTATTTTCTATGGTCGCTTGGTGTAGGATAAACCTCTTACCTGCTGCACTGTAGCATAAAAATATGTTTCCTTTCCTAAATCATAGTATGTAACAAAGAATACCTCAGATATGTTCATTAAAAAATTAGCCCTTTACGTCTTCACTTGTTTTTCGATATTAAATCATAGCAGCTTAACTATGAAGTTTTAATATTGATACTATACCATTCATGGAAAACCTCGTTAAATGACCTTCATTTTGATGGATGATGTGGTATATCAGGTCGAGTGACAGAGACTCATGAAGAGATTGATTACCCGCGTACGTTGCTCGTTGACGTCTGCCTCTGTTTATTACAGATGAATTAAACGAGCAATGAATAATAAACAATCTAATATTCCATTTCATTATACACTCAAACTCATTGCCGTTATGTTTCAATGACAGCGATTCACGACGTCAAATCAATGCTACAAGGAAATACTCCAATATTTCTTATAAAGCTTGTTTACGACGTATATATTAATAAAACATAATTTACAAAATATATTCCAATAGGTGCTTGTTTGTATCTCTTGTAAATTCATGAACTCTATCTACACAAACAAAACAACAAAGTATTAATAATTAATTCATAAAACACTTCAACAATTCCATGAATAAGTAACAATACAATGTATTAATTTCTACATAATATCTTCTTAAGCCTAAATAATTTTATAAATACATTAACTTTGGTACGAGATACTTTTTATAAAGTTCTTGTATTTTAGTGAATTTATTAAATAGCGTGTGTTAACTGGGAATAATTAAAATTGTCAAATATGAAATTTCTTTTAAATCGGTAGGTAGGTAGGTTTCTTTTAATCCAGTAATTTCGAAATGTATTTAACGCAAACAATTTAATTTTTCCTTTTTACTGTATAAGTATATAATACTAGTATTTGTCCCAAAGTGAAGTCAGCGCGTTTTGCTTGTATTGTAAATACGGAGCAGAATCTAGAATGTCAATAAAAGTATTCAAGGAGTGCCAATTATTCCATTCATATACTGTGAATTCATAACTGCAATTTAACTCTTTCAAACAAGTTCTTATACCTTGTAGTATTTTAAATAACTGTTGACCTTTAACGTTTTAATACAGCTAGGAAATTTGCTCGAGTAACTTTCTTGCTTATTAAGGTCAAGTTTTTATCTTATTGCCAGTATTTTCTTTTGACGTTAATTTTAACTGCCACTGAAGTAACTAGAAGAAGCCTTATGACATTATACTCGTATTTGTTTTTAATTTTTACGTGATGAATGCTTTACTCCTCAATGCGAATAAAGCTTTAATTATTACTGCCGAACGTTGGCTATAATCCCATTCATAATGGTTTATTATTTATTTACCTACATGAAACATATTAAGCCCGCTTTGGGGTTGTAAACGCAATCGGTCCATATAAGGCAATTTGACTGATTCACTAGGCTTTAACTGCTCTCAAATGTGATGTATGGCATGTTTGGTCTTCGCTCACGTCAATACTGAAGCTAAGTTAAGCAAACGAGCCGACTTAGCCCAATCAATAGGTGTTAATTAATCAACCAATCGGGTACCTCCAGCAGACGACCGCCCCTACTATTTATCTCAAAGGTATTCGATTCAGCTTGCCTTTGTGATGTTGTGACTAAAATTCAAAATTAACGTAAACTTTTATACAAAATATGTATAAGATAAAGAATAGTTTGTTAATGAAGACACGAAAAATATAATTAAATTTAAAATTTGAACCTGAAGAGAAGTATATTTGTGGTAAAACAAAAATGGTGTTTCTTCAATGCATTCTGTTATCGATACCTTTATTTTGTAGAAACCTAATGAAAAAATAATAATCTACTAGGAGCAAACTGTTCAAATATTGCTCGTAAACCGAATTGGTTGATCCCAAATAAATGTCAAATATCAAAGCTTAACTAAAATAAACAACACAAAAGCGGACCGAGCGGTGGAAACAATAACAATAAATAATGATAGGAAAAGGAACTAGGACGAATCAAATCGGTCGTTATTCTGCCTTTTCGAGATAAAGAGTGAATGCCTAATGCGTTCTTGCGAGGGAATTTGTTCACGAAATTGTTACTGCGATCTGTCTGTAAAGGTACAGCGGTTATGGTGGGTTTAACAGTTCATATTATTTGCAAAGGGCTAAGCCCTAAGGACGTTTCTTGAAAATTAATTTTGCTTCTGAATAAGCAATAATCGTAATATGATAACAAGTTCTTTGAATTTAAACGAATAGTTTTTGTGAGAGTGCCTGATGAAATAAAAAAAAAAACAAAATTTGAAGTCTAGATCTAGTTTAGTATAGTTATCAAATATTTATACAAATACTGTTTCACGTAGCTTAAAATCGGTAAACGGTAAACGATGCAAATATTATTTCTATTTAGATTAAACAAATCAAAGCATTTTCTTACTTCAAAATCGTTTTATGACACATTAAGGCTACATTAAAGTAAAACAAAGCACCTGGGAGCAGCATAAAGCACAATTACGCTTATAATATAATGAAGGTCCTAGCAAATGAAACAAATGGGTAATTCAAACCCTCTCACCATTATGACAAAATTAATTCCTTGCAAAATAAACTTTTATTTAATCTCATGCTATTTTAATTATTACATTAAAAGTAAAAGCTTATTTTGTAATATTTGTCGCTGTAATTAAAATGCGTAATGGAATTCCGTTTTCAGTTTGAAGATTTTGTAGCAATGAGTTTATATTTCAATTTGTAATGTTGTTAAACTTATGTTATCTTTTTTAATTCTACGAATAAAGCATATGTGTACCACGTTCTAATTATAAGTACAAAAAAACTATCATAAATTTTATGAAGATATTACTCATATTTTGAATAATGGTTTAACACTTCCCAAAATATGACTAAATTTTTGTAAATATTTTTGATTTACGTAAAATGCAAGCATGGATATCTCGTATACGGTACAGGTGTAATAATATCCTTTTATAAATAAATATAAATCATGTTTGCCCACGGAATATAAGGACCGCTTTTTGCCCTTAATTCAAACAAAAACGTGACGAGAATGTCAAATCTGACGGCTATAATAAGTCTCGAATGAAGATAGGGCAATCTTTTTAATGACTCCACCAAAGTTCTGTGGAAAATGGGGTAATTTATACCCATACATTTACGCATTTTTACCAACAATAATTACTGAATATCTGATTATTTAAAAAAAACATTATTTTTTAAAATAAGTTGCGTAGATGTTTTGACTTAGAACTTAATATTTATTGCTGCTGTTTTTTGTATATTAAGTCCGATATCATGTATTTTATTGTATGAAGCACTTGGAACATGTAACAAGTAATACTTCTATAATTATCATTCTTACATCTATCTTCCTCATCTAATACAATAGGCTTATATATAAATCATTTAGTTTTTTCTTCTATCTTGAATTTAAGTTGTAGTTTTGTAGAAAGAAACATATTATATACGATTTATTTAGGGACTATGGAAATCATCTACTCATAACTCGAAAAAAAATGAACAGAGCATCGGGCGAACACGCCAACACCTTGTATGCGGCTATAAATTTTTCGTCTCGTAGTAATTATTCGTCGTTCACATTCACATAAAAGCGAATGTGTGTAAAATGTTATACCACAGAATAGTTATGTTGTGATGGGAATTTACCCGGAAAAACTGGGAACAACATTTGTCCTGTGTAATATAAGCCACTATTCTGCGATATTTATTTAACGTTATTTGCGATACGCCATTTTGTGTTATTCCTCTGTCTATATTCATAGGTCCTATATGAGGGATGTCCTAAATGAGGTCAGTGTTTATTTGGCGTGATTAAACAATTACTAATATAAGATCCAGATTTACTGTAAGAAATAGCCTCGGTGCTATCATTAAAAATAAGACATTTAGAATTTTAACATCAAAATAGTCACTTATTTTATTATATTATTTAGAATGAAGATTATAATATATTTTTCATTGGCTTGTTAAATTTTGTCTTCACATTCACGTCTTGACTCTGTTTGCTTATAGTAAATATTCCTTATTAAATAAGACGTCGGCCCACTTGTATCCTCTCAAAAAATCCAATCAACTAAACTTTAAAAATGTTATTGCTATATAGGCCCTTTTAATAGTATTACATACTTACGTAATTAATATTTTTCTGTAGCTGTTAATTTGTGTTGATAATCTATTCAATTCAGTATACAAACTAATAAATTCGCCTGAACTTTACGTTATTGAACTAGTATTCAACTTCTACCCAAACAAGCCTTTGCGTCAAGCAATAAAGGCTAACAAAGTTGCTTGTCTCAATAAACTATATATTGGATAACGTTGACAACGTGAACGGAGTAATAAAAGACCTTGACTGGGGTATGCGCACCCCTCGGCGGGCTTTAAAGTCACCAAAATGTGAGTTGCAATATTGATACGTTGAGACCAGATATGAGAGATATTTTTTAGAAAGGTATATGCTTATGTCTCAAAAAACTCATATTATATTATAAATAATATTACGTTCCATAATATATACGGTATTAGTGTAAGTCGTAGCAGTAAACTTTGTTAAAAAAAGGATTTGAACGTATCTAAAGTACATGTATTAATTATTATATGATAGTAGTATTTTGATATAAAGACCCATCCATAAGACTTCCACCAATAGATCGTCGCGAAAATAGAAAAAATATCTACAAAGAATGAAATGGAAGATATAATAGAGATGGGTGTACAGAAAATATAGGATTGATGCAGCATTTAAATAGGTGATTCCATCCCGATGTAAGTTTGACATTACTTCATCCTAGTGCATAGTTCGTTTTAATAATAATAATTAATAATAATAATTTATTTATTGAAATTTGAAAATTATTTCATAAATTATCTCACAATAATTTTTCATTACATTTTAGTTTTCTTTTGAAGCACCTATAATATAAAATCATAAAATGTGAATTAAACGTAATTTTCTTTACATAGGCGTATTTTTAGAATGACGACTTATTTGAACTTACGAGTATATTAAATTTCACGGCTGCTCATATTCACAAAGCGGTATTAAAATTAAACCGAGGTTCAACAAACGATATAACTGAATTGAATCATTCACTTCAATGTATAATAAAGATCGCCTTTCAGGTCCCATTTTCCTTACACGGGGAAATTGCTTTGTGAGATCAATTATAAAGGTGTGAATACATAATCCTTAACGGTACGTTAATGGCTGAAGCCTCGTCAGCTGTCGTAAAGCTCTGGACAAATGTGGGTACGATTTTATGGTGATAATAAACTGTGTAAATTGTTCATTTAGCTGTAGTTAATGCACTATTAACGATAACTCATAAAATAACACGTAGTACAGTAGATAATATTCTTATCCCATTAATACAGCATACTACATATTTGGTACTGGTTATATGCAATTTTTAAATTATAGTACATCCCAGAGTAAGCACAGGATGCTGAGTTATAAAGCCTAGAGCACATAATAATTGTATATAACGTACTCAATTTTGAAATGCTTAACTATACTATATACTCATATTACTCTGTATTACCAATATATGAGTAAAGCAAAGTTCACGAATATTATGTTAAGTTCACGAATTATTATTATATATTGCCTAAAAAAACAATAAAAGATTTTTTTCGGTAATTTGGTATTGCTAGTGTATAATTTGTTTGTATATGCTAAGCTTGTTAAACACCGCTTTATGTTACGTAGTAAGTAAACGACCCTCGAGTATAACCGACTAGCGAAGTTAGTTTCATTGCCTTCCTATTGAATGTTGAATTTCAATATCAGACATTGATAGTTAATTGAATAGTAAGTCATTAGGATATTAGAGTAAAATAAATGATTTTACTAGATGTCTACAATGACTGAGCGTGGGCTTTTCCCTTTTGAATTTAATGAATTAAATTTCAGTAGAATCTTAGGCTTCTAATCTATACTATGTTTAAAAATATATTTGTTAGGGGATATATAGGAAATAGATTCTTTTAAAACTTTGCTGTTTTCAGGTGTTGATACAGCAATTACAAAATTACCTTCTTGTTGGTTTAAATGCGATAACGATTTATACTTATTGTATTACTTCATTTTATTCACATTATTAATTTATTTAAATTGAATGGACTCTTAAATAATGGACAGATTCTCATTAAATTCAGAACAGATATAGTTTTGAGTCAGAGGATGAACAAAAGTTACTTTTTTTTAGTGATAAAGTTTGATTTAAGTTAAGTGGAAATAAAGAATAAAAAGTGCTATGGGAATTCCTTGAATGGATTGATTTTGAGTTTCGTAGTCTCCCGTCCAATTGAAAAAAAAACCATTCAAATACAGTTTACAAATCGACATATAGTCGTGCAAACAACATTCGGAAAATTGTATATTTTACATAGATACAAAAAATGCAGTATAATATCAAAAGTCAATTTTAATTAAAATTGGCGGTCTAATATTTTATATGTGCTTTCAGAAGCATTTTTTGAAACGTAAATAAAATATTCTCCTAATAATAACGTTAATACTGTAGCAACATAGTCTAATATAAAATGATTGTAATCATTGACTTATTTGCTAACTACCTACCTGTCGAAAGCCAGGGCGGGCTTTTATAAATAAAGGCATAAGATTCAACTTTAGAGATATGTGATAAATCTTTATTATATATAAAAAATATTTACTCAAAGAATTTGCAACTCAAATCTTTAGCATGCCAACAATTCCATATTCCTAATCTTACTCACGCAACGCGCAAAGTCGAACAGAATTTCTAATTACACGTTTGACCGATTCCATTTCTGGCTATTGTGCTCAATAAGGAAAGTTATATTGGCTCAGTTCGTCCCTTCACAGTTCTGATTAGCTACAGGTAATCGCTAACGCTTTTAGAATCGCCGAATTACGAGTCGTTTGTTTTAATTGGAAAAATCTACTTGGCTCTTTGTATAAGTTAATTTTACTTTAATCTATCGATCACGTCTATTGTCTACGGAAAATGCTATCTAACGATTTTGACGTACGTATATGGAATTTGATCTATGACAGATTAAAATTTAATGGACACTGATATTGGGGCCTTAATTTAGAATAGGATTGTTATATATATCGGAGCGGATGGACGAAAAGAATAATGAAGATAGTGAAAACTATTGCAATATTAGTTAATTAGTCGAACCTCCTTCGTTTATTACAATTTTAAAATTCAAACTTAAAAGAATTGTGACTGGCATTTGTCAGCTGCTATAAAAACGTCAATATTGTGAAAATAATGATATTGGATAATTTGTATTGGAGCTGAATATACTCCGTTATTATGATACTCTGAAGTTTTACTTATTAAGAACCTAAGGAAGAGCCATTATGAAGCAAACAATCATCATCACCTCGGCATCACTACAACTACTTCGACGTCACTCTCTGCGACATTATATGTAAAACTGCAAATATCACCTATTAATATTACTAGCTAATAATACTAGCCGAACGGAATAATTAAAACAAATTTGAATACTTCAAAAAGTTACTGCGTAGAATTAATTAATTTTATAATGAATTTAGACTAAACGTTTCTCCGGGGATTTTATTAATTTTGATGGATTCCGTTGACCAATAAATTATCATAATATGAACATAGATAGGCTAATTATTTAGAGGCAGGCATTTTGCAAAATTATGTTTTGATAGCCACCATAAATGTAAAGAAGTAAATAGGAACAATGGATATTATGGGATCATTATATCCATTGTTTGTCTGAAAATTAGAAAATGAATGGATAATGCCAGGAGATGCAAATTTAAACGAATTGTACTTTACTTAAGTTTCACATTTAAACTATAAAAAAAGGACTACATATTTTTATAAATAATTGTAAACTACATTCAAAAAACCTTTATTTTAAGAAGGTAACATAAAATATCAACTGAAAGCGTAAAATCTAGAGCAATTTTGATGCCCGATTGTTCTATTACCAACATAATACGCACCGAGTATCCCTCAATAAAAAGATCCAATCTCTCCTGAGTATAGCTTACGTCCAATATGCAGCTTTTTGATCTAAAACATTAGCATATTTATACAAATGCATGTATTCATAAATAGCGTAACTAAATTGTCTGTCCCGAGGGACAAGTTCGCTTCTATTGGTACTGGTTCACATATTGGGTCCCTGAATATTTTATTATGTTAATCGAAAATCTTTGCCCGCAACGGCTTTGAAAAATATTGTCTCCTATACCTTTAAAACCCAAAAAACTACTTACATGAGAATAATTGAATTTTAGAGGATTACAAAAGTAATAAAAACAACCAAATAGGTATATTATTACGATTAAGTTTTATAATAAGCTTAGAAACGTATTAAATAATTTGATTAAATCTTAATGTCAAGCAAGCAATCATACCCCAATTTATTTTTTAGCTTTTCAAGGCAAGTTAGTGCAATAAATAAACTCGTAGTACATTGTCTCAATTACTTTCTTTTGACTCCCAAACTGTGTCTACCACGTTTTATTGGTAACTTACCAGTAAAAATTGTTTAATAGTTAATGTTTAACAACAAAACATTACCTTAAAAAATCAATAATTTATATTAATATAAAGTTTTACGACCTACATAACTCTTTCATGAGAACATCTTGTTGAGAGTCAGCTTCTTACTTTCTCGCGAACTTGTCGCAACCTTCGGCACCGAGCGAACTTTCAGCAAGGCTTATTACTTGGACTCGGAGCAAACGTGGCGAGAAAGATAACCGGCTTTAACAAATAACGATCGATATTCGAATTAAGTAATTATATCATCATCATTATCGACCTGATTATGATGCAACAAAACCCGTCGTATATGATTAGTCACACAAGTTTAGCGTTTTAATAATTTAAATAAATAAACAGTCCTTTAAGAAGTAACAATATAAAGTTTACCATTTATTAATTGATACAAGCGTCTCATATATCTTATTAAAAGGGATTGGAATCCATGTTTACTTAAACGGTAAACGACAGATTTATATTTATTAATCGCTATTGTTATGCATTTATTTATATATTGCATTTGCATAAAAAACTATTTCATATGGCTCTAGCTATTATTATAGTATGTTTGTTTTTGTTTTTATTTCCTTTACTTCTGTATTAAAAAATACTAGACTATAGTTATGTAGTACACTGTCTTACCGAATAACATCCCGAATAAGATATACTTATATAACTTGCATAAATTGTAAAAGCGTTCTGTTGAAAATAATTCTATCTCTATCCGAAATAGGACTATTTTAATTTAACTTGCATTACTTAAGCAGTATCCAAGCTTTGAAGATTCTGGCTTAACTCAATCTAAACTTAAAAACTTTAAGTATTTTCCGCGTATAAGAGAAATAGACAATCACATTTTGCTTCCAGTACTACAATTCACTTCTTGGACGGTGTCCAAGATCGGTGTCGGGCGTATGACACCATTAAGCGACCATTATCAGACACCTTCCGAACACATGTCCAAATCCATTGTACCGCCCGTCCTTCTACAATGTATTGTACGTTCTCCTTGAAGTATGGCTCTCATAAATTCATTCCACTAAGCTTTTACAAAAATATTTGTTTTATACTGGCTAAGTTTTTAGTAAACAATATAATATTTATACCAATACCCAATACCAGTTAACAATACAATATAATATAATATATTCTAACGAAATTAAAATATATAGCATAACAGCTAAATGAAAGTTATAAAAAAATAAAAATTCAGGAATAATATTAGAATGTTACTGGTAGTGATTGAACTAATTACAAATTCTAAACTTTATAGTATGTCGAGTGTCGACGACAGTTTTTCGTACCAAAAAGAGTACATTATAATATTACGTCGTTTAGGTATCGAATTTCTTTACAGTAAAAGTACAGGACAACACTGAAATCAATGAAACCTCCTATTCAACGGGTTAGCAAATTTGAAAGAAAACATTGCAAACCCCAAAATTCTGCTTGATCAGTAGAGTCGCCATCAATCGTGCCAAAGCATTCTTTTTGTGGGATGTAAAATGAAAAAAAGATTTTCAAGTGGCGGCTATAATAATAAATTATTCCTCTAACGACATGGATGGAGTCCAAATGGGCTGGATTTTGAATCGATTGTTTTGGTTACGAGACTGAATACTTTCTTTTCGATTTCCCTTTTAAGATATTGCCTTTGATTGCTGTGCCCTAAACGCGGAAACTCGCTTTGGATACTTTGCTACCAATTTCCTTTAATCTTGAAGAAGCCATGCTAGTTCCATTGTATTCAACTTCATTATACTTTACTTTCTGCTATTTAACATTTCTTATTAATAATTATACGCAATCAGGTAGATAATTCTTCACTGTCGTTTCCCCATGACTGGATCGTGATTATAATTGAACAACCAAGTAGTGGAAACCGCTATATTCATGCAAGCGGTAGGTACCAAGTATTAGGTATAGTATATATACATTGCATTTACGATACATAACATGAATGCTTATACTGAATAATTATTTAAAAAACGTTGACATATCTATTTATTATTTAATTAAATACTTTTTAAATTACTTAATGAATATGAATATACAGACTGGTAAAGCCTACCTAAAGTTATTATCTTAAGCCTATCCTGGCTTTCTAGCTCTATACGAATTACACTAGCGAGAAGAAAAGTTTTTACATCATAACCTCATATGAATTAAAACTTCACCTGCAGGGGTGCCAAGAAATATGCATTTAAATAGGAACACATACCTATGTGACTTACGGGCAAAATATAGATTAACTAAAATGTATATTTTACATAATATTGTTTTAATTGTTATATGAGGTAGCTATAAACAAAGATAAGCAAACTAACCATCTGTTTGGACAACAAATTATTGAGGATTACAGCTGTGAGCTATGCTAATACCTTCAAGCCATCGTATAAGATGTATTGACGTACTGAATTAAAAATATTTTCGTTAGAAACTATTGTGGTAGCTATTAATAAATAAATAAAAAATCTCACATTTGCGTATAGAAAATAGAATTCTTTTTCACTTCTAATAGATCCATACATTTAAAGAATGACAAAGGAATAATGTAAACTTTAAATGTATTGTACTCTTTCATATGCTCTTCTCATCTGAAAAATATATAATGAGTTAAAAATTACTACCATATTAGAAGTAATATTAACGTACTTTACAGCTACATATTGTGTTTAATGTGTAGCGTAAGATTATTTTTTATTTTAGATATTATTATAGCCATTTTAATCATTTATGTTCTTGGGCTTTAAAGGTTTATCTAAATCTATTTTATTATTATTATTAAGTCAACAAGTAAGTTCGAAGTTTTCCAGTAATCATATTCACTTTTTCTTGGTCGTAATGATACGACAAATATTTATAAAAATGAGTGGTTTTTGTTCATCTTATGAAGAAAATAATGAAATTGAATAATAAACGAATTAATTTTGTAACTTTGAAGATAAAAACTTTTCCTGTACACATTGGCTTTAGGCGAGATTACGTTAAAATTTCGTTACTTCCTGAAATAAAGGAGATTGGTAATTGTGGTATAATATTTTATGTTCTTAACAAAATGATGTACGAGTTTTAAGGTATTGTAATATTTCATATGATTTAACCAAATCTTCTGCTGAATTAGCTTTTTGCTTCTTAAATAAATATATTGAAATAGAATTGAAAATATTAAACACAGAAGCATAAATTTCCAGTAATTAATTAAAAGTATGAATAAAGTAATATTGAAAGTCTCGTGTCGGGCTTGGACTATTTTACACTAACGAAAATATGCGAATTGATAAATCAATACACCAATGTCTATAATAGACATTAATTCAATTATTATCTCAATATTTATTAAACAAATTGTAGGAAATTGAAACAAAACATCAAACTCATCAACAATTTTAAACTTGAAGTATAATAAAGCGCATTGGTAGGCAGAAAAAATTACTTTATGTACGTAATATATTAGTCGACTTTTCCCCTACATTAACAGGTCCCTCTTTAGCGTCTTGAAGAATGGAGGAGCCGTACCCCTAATTTTATTGAATAATGACGCCACGTCACGCTATTTTACGACCCTCAAACATAAAAGATGCGTTGTGGAAATGAAACACAATTTCTAAAATAATTTATTAAAAAATTATAAAATTACATTTGGTTTTGTGCTTTAATTTAATGATGAAAATACAATGATCGTGTTTCGAAGCGTAAGGTTACAATTATTCGCATATAAAATAGAATTACGTGCGAGAATTAATAACTACTACTATTTATTTATTTTTCATATACCATTATTTTGCAATAAAATGGACTAAATGATAACTCTCAATATTACCACTTATTAAATTAAAAGTACAAAGGCACGTAAATGTTTTTAAACCTTCAATAATGCGAGTCGTAGAAATGAGATCGAAAATGATACGAAAGATACCCATTTTATGGGTAAATAAAGGCACAATTAATAAAAACTACTGCTAAAACATAAGATCTAAATATTAATCATAATGATATATTTTCAAGCAATACTAACGAGTTTATACAATGTCCATCTATTTACATCAAATTATTGTAATTGGTCTCCTCCCTTATAACCTTGTTTCCTAAAATTGCCTTTAATCAAATACACCCTATAGACATTATTCACATCGGATTTAATCGTAGATTTTATTTATTATATGTTTTCTCATTTGAAAAGCATTAAAGGAAAGTTTCAAAAGAAAAATGTTCCGGAGGTGTCACCTCCATCATTTTGTCATCCATAATGAAATTGTGTATTGTTATAGCCACCTAAACTCTTAGGGCTCATAAGAACTTCTGGATCATTCTCGAATCTGAGAGCTTCAATCTGTGGTATATAGTCCACTCCGTACATACACGCCCCGGCTGTTGGATACACTGTTGACAGCGGCTTCATCGGTCGAAGGTTTTTTGTTGTATCCCTGTACAGCATATCTGGGTGCCCGGGATCATAGAAATTACCAGAAATATGGCTTAAATTACCATCATTATCAATATCAGACACAGCATCGTTGAATATATTCGGTGCCTCAGTGGTAAACATATTACCATTTTTAGCATTGCGTTTTTTCTTTCGGCTCACATAAAATTTAACTCCTATTATAGACACTACAAGGACTATAAAAACGGTAATAGCGATTCCGATGTAGAAGTATAAATTCTCATTTTCCCTCGAACGTTCTGGAACAATGAATATTCTTTAAATAAAAATACGAGAACAGTTGTTTTCGACATAATATTATTCTTCTATTACATCGCTTAATAACATTTATCAAACCAAAAATACATCATTGCATTCCTTTCAAAATAATATAGTTTCCTGATTATTTGTAGATGTACATTTAATTTAACCGAATACGAACATGATACGCGAATCGAATATAATACATTCTAACATTACAATTATAAGCAAAATTGTCGATATTAGAAATTTAGGTGATAATAATTGAACGCGAAAGTGGTTAACCGCCGCCGTTCGCTAATGCTTTCATGATACGATATTCGAAAATTTTAAGAGGACCTCTGTAATGTGAATTTAATTATGCGCCATCGTTATATGCTGCTGAACTTTCATTTGAATTTAACTATGGAATTTCAATGCAAACACTTACATAGAATTCACGTTTAGTATAGTTTAACCTAGATTAGGAAAGCGTAGTTTATCTATAGTATTCATGTATTTGGATTTCAATGTAAATATATCGAAATTGAATTCAAAATTTTATATTTTGAACTTCAATTATTTATTCTCTTGTAAAATGCTAATCACACTACGATTTTATAGAAATAAACACCAGTGCTCTTGTTATTTTTCCAAATCTTCAATTGAATCTAATGTGGTGAAGGGAAAAATGAATGTTATTATTAAAATGGTTATAAGAAATACATACCCAATTTATTTTTATTCCCCTTGTATATATTCTCAGAAGCGATTTCCGTTTCGTGCGGTGTGTTTATTTCTACGGGCGGCTGCAGCGCCGAGTCAGCGATCGGGGATACTGGGTTCGTTTCCCACTTCTCACCTGTATCTTCTAAGTAATATAATTGGAATTTTTTATTAGTTATTAGTTGAATGATTTAAAGGTAGGTAATATTAGTAATAATTTTTAGCCCTTGATCTTCAAGGGTTAAAAATTTTAACTGTTCATTCGAACTGCTAGTTGAACCTTGTTAAATAACGTTTATAAACAATGTGCGTATATGTTAGTAGTACTATGCTTTTGTAAAACTTTTCATCGCCGTTTAGTTTCTTGTACTAAATGTATAAGTAATGAATAAATGTCTAGATATATATGCAGTACCTGATTCGTCAAACAATCCTTTTATATTAACTTCATGCGTCTTCGTGACTTCATCCTTTTCAGATGCGCTTTCATACTTTTCGGTTAAGACACCTAGAGGAACTGTAAAAATCGTATAAATAAGTAATAAGATCGGACTTACAAATTATAGAAAAAATAAAACCGACTACTAAAATAAAGTATCCCACTTGCTAGTGGGGCAATTTCCATTACTTGTTTGCTTAGAGCAGTTACACTAATTGCATAAGTAAATATAGCAATGTAATTTTACCACAAGCGTAGACGATTTTCAGATACGGTCGGGACTCAGGTTTGCACGGGGAGCCGAATGTTTTACTGCTCGCTACGATCTGACATTTCCGTTTACCGTGACAACTTTGCATCACAGTCTCCACTGCGTAGGGAGCTAGGCAATCTGTTTATTAAACGATACACATTAATAGGTATCAAAAAAACATACTAATTTTGACCTTCTTTTCTACTCTGTCCCATCCTTTGTTTTCTATATTGTTAGTCGTTTTTTCCCCTTATTAAAAAGGCTGACAAGGTATTTGTGACTTTTTGGTTGGCAATTATCCATGGGCAAAGATATCACTCACCATCAGATGAACCACCAGCTCAATTGCCCCTAAGATTATTAAAACAGTCTCACTTAAGAGCACTTTACGATTATAGAAACAAATGATGAGTCAGTTTATAGCTACATACAAATTGAAAATAGTGCAGGTAGTAACAAATATAAAAGTATATTAAGAGTAAATAGTCAACATGAACCTACTCTCATCAGCCACCCCCTGAGCCTGCGGGCACGTGATGGACTCATATGCAGTTCGGCCGTACTGAGCATCGAATATTGCCACCCGAGAGTACGGGTTACAACTCAGCCTGATGACGTCATCCTCACACCCTGTTCTGCTCCGAAATTCATCTAAAACAAAAGAGCAAGATAGTCTGTCATAGTACAGCCGGCTGTAAAAGCGAATGAATACATTCAAATTACATTTCAATACGAAAAGTTGCATTGGTAAATTATTAATGATAAAATTATTTCTTTGTTGTGTTTTATTACAACACTTATTGCATCTATTTTTGTTTACTATACAGTCTTTTGAATTACTTTTATATTAAATCTCTCTCTCGCAAGCCTTACTTTGTAAATTGAAAAACACCTAAAGTCAACAGAACCCCTCAACAAATAGGCCCGAGGCTATTGTACAACCTCTTTCTGTACTGTCACATCATAAAGAATATTTATGAAAAAAAAAACAATTTTTCTCAAAACAAAATCATTTGACAACCTTCATATAAATTATTGCTTAAAATATTGTTTCCCAGATGTTTACGTATATCTACCGCACGTATACATATTTAATTAAATTTAAAGCAACTATATTTGGTCTACATATTATACATATTACTAAAAATGATGAAACTATTACTAAGGCATACAATAAGGCAAAACCACCCCTTGTAATCACTTCAAAAACCGCAGCAAGTAAATCAATACGAAGGAACCTTTCAGTCATGAGTGGTCACTACTCGTTCTATTCATGTCATTGATGAAAATATATCACCTGGCCAGCTCCACTGACTAATATGAACAGTTCCAATGAACTATAAAATCATTGACTTCCCGTACTAATGACATCGTGCCCATATCCCAAACAAGAACACGTAACGAAACGCTAAAACCATTTATTTTTGCTGGTTCAAGTTTATAAAATTTAAGGTAAATCTTACTCACCGGGAAAATATATCAACATTCAGACTCATTTTCTTAAAATAACTCCAAAGATTATGGTATGTAAAATATACTTTACGCTTCATTATTTCAGTTGAAGTAATACATACAATTTCCACGAATATTTAATACATACGTAGTAAGTATTTGTGGTAAATATAGGTACAAAAAACCCTACCCATAAAAGGGTTTACGAGCAAAAAGCTTTATAGGTGTAGGGGGTATCTAACTAATGAATATTGGCCATTATAAACTCTATTAAGTAAGTACACAACTAACATTATTAGGTGTATTAATTGCAATGTAAGCAGAGGACTCGGCCACAACCCTTTCATTCCATTTGAAATCTAAAACCACAACATGTTAAAAGCTCGCATCGGGCATTCGTAGATCAATTATACGTAGACTGAGTGTTTTGGGCGAAGTAATGGAGTATGCTATTGTTACTCTTTGTAAAATGTAAACGAGCGTTTTAATTTATATTTTGACGCATTAATTAGTAGGTAGGTTGGAAAAACTTTGTTTGTATTCAATTTTAATAATTAGTTACATTTAAACAATGACCAAAAAATTATTAAACATTATTAAATTTGTTTATTAAAAGACGAATCTTTGAACAAGTAATCCTTCTATAAAAAACCTCATCAAAAATCATGTACGTAACATGATTTATAGACGTCAATTTGATGCTATTGTATCAAGTCAATTCGACTTCAATCTATCTATTGTGCGTAACGCGTTCCACTTCAAAAACGTGGCGTTAGTATCGTTCGAATTTGCCAGCACATAACAGCTATTCACTGTTACTGTAGTATTGAGTACGGAGCCGCACCTATGGCCGGGCGCGGCCGGGGCGGCGACCTCTAGCCGGAATTTAATAACATCACATAAATCACACCGATACACTCGCCCTCGTAAAAACCATTGCGATTAGCGCAGCCCCCATTGTTTCGGATAAGCGGAATAATTTGACAATATTCCGTCACTGACGCCGTTTTAAATTGCGAATCGTGGATTTGGGTATGGATTAAATTAATCGGTTACCTAATTTCATCTTCACGTGTTGTTGGCAAAATAAATACTTAAAACGTTTAAAAATAGAGAAATTGGCCACATTTTTAGTTTTGGTGTATAATAAATATTTCAAATCCATTGTTATCCAATAAATAGTAAACGACTTTTTAAATTAAGTAAAACTTAAGTTTTGAAAGCATTAATATTAGATGTAGCTGGTCCAAATGATGGTGTTATAACAAACTGTTTTACTGTTTTGTTTTATATATACTATTTTGTTAAATAAAGAGCGAATTAAAAATATTTTGCTTTATCAGAGATGATTCAACCAAACATATAAAGTCCTTACACGTCACAAAAGAACCTTTATTACCAAACTTAATGCCGAAAATCCCGAAAATCGTATGAATAAATAAACAATAGATAAATCGAGAATGCCTGTGGGCTTCGGCAGAATCTAACGGGCTAAAATACGGGAAAGGGCCAATAACTTTGGTATAATGGTCATGACGACTTGGCCCTCACTGTATAAAAGAATAATATCTTTGCAGTTATTCAATGTTCCGTTTCGAGATAACGATATCAAAAGCGCGGGCATTATTTTCGTTAGTGATAAATGTGAACATGTGTGGGGAATGTTCGATGAATGAGATTGTTCGTTTAATGTATGTTGATTGCGCCCGTTGTTTCGGAAACATCTGAATTTCGAATTTTCAGTCACTGCTAAAAGGTGCGATTTATGTTACCTGTGGTGACATTTCAGGAGCAAAGCTTTAATTCAGCTTTAAGTTAGATATGATTGAAAATAATATAGAAGTGTATTTAAGATAACTATAGCTTTTCGACTTGTATAACTTTTACGGACGGAATTTAAGAAGCAATGACAACATTTAAATGAAAAGCAATTACAGGAGCAAATAACAGTTGAAAATATTCCGCATCTGTGCAAAGCTCTTTTAAGTTATTTATAAAAAGTAGATAGACGTAAACAATAACTAACCCATAAAACACTTTTTACCTCGGTATTGCCAAAGGACCACAAATTCAGGATTCAAACCATCTGGTATAACACTACTATCAGAACTTTTTGAAAAAATCTTAAATTAAAATGTTAACAAACCTCTTTGCTATGTAAATACTTACACGGTCTGCACTTATAAGCGACTTCAACAAATTTTCTCGCATGTGGACAGGGGTCAACCGTGCCTGGTTTAGATTTAGTGCTAAATTTACAAGCTGGCTTCTTCTGACAAGCTTCCACAACGGTTTGCAGTAACGAGTACTGTGGACAAATGTACAAGCTGTAAATAAACACGGCCACTTTGTAGTAAAAACTACAAGTATATGTACATATGCGAGCTGCTGCGATTGCATTAATGAACCAGTATTTTTATTATGAAAATAAAATACACTTTTTATGCGTTTCATTGAAAATGAAAATTTAGTTATACAAATATTTGCTTCTATTCTATTCTATCTCTGTAGGGATCGAACCTTGTGGCTTCACAGTGCATTGATGCACAAGGTAGTAGATATTTCAAAGTGAAAGTCAAAGGTATTTTTATTCAACTAGGCTACATATAGTAAAACTTTTGCGGCAGCCTCTACAGCGAAGAACCGGCAAGAAACTGTAATATTTAAGAACATTCGCCAAAAAATATAAAATAAATAAAATTTCGATAAACTTATAGAACAAAAGCACAACCTGCATTGCATTCGGCCACAGGCACTTCTCGCTCAAATCCGAAACTTGTTGTGGGTTTTCGGCTAAGCAACTGTGACCCCCGGGTGCGGCTTTGCCGTACTGGGCGACTTGGATGCTCACAGACGTCCCTTGCGGACACGACAGAGATACCATCTCATCGTCGCAAGCCGCCTTCTGCATCGTCTTCAGCGTGCCAGCCAGGAGAGCTGTTGAGCAAATATATCGTTAAACAGA
>JADANM010006710.1:4028697-4073676 GCA_026213755.1 Eurema hecabe
CAGGGTTATTATTTCTGTACAATAAAATAGAAATGTCCTAAGCGCCCAGACATCCATCAGGAGCATCCTGCTCGTTTGCCTCATTTGTTATAAAAAATGTTCTTTGTGAAAGGTACAAATACATTAGGTACAAACTACCATCATTCGGTTGTGACGTAGAAGTTTCTGGATCTAGCAACAGGCAGCCATTGAGGGGATTATGAAAGAGTCTGTACACACCACCACCACTGTAGAACCTCATTATAAAGCGACACGAATACACAACATGAGGTTGTATGTACATTTGTTGTATGTTGGTGTCTGACGCTTCACTTACGCTTTTCCCACAAAAACAATACGTCTCCATACGTATACTATTCACGCATCTAATGTATTCGGTTCACTTAATTTTAGGATAAATCAAACACAGTTATGTTGCAATTGGGCCTAAACAAACGCATACTTGCTATCCTATTTAAACATGACGTGCAAAGCTTTTTGTTTACAGAATTCATTTGGATTTTTTGATTAGAAAAGCTATGTAGCTGATAGAGGATCTCTTTATTATAGGAAAACGTTATGTATGAATAAAAATGAAATTTAAACTTAGTAAAAAGAACGTCTATATTAATTTATAGTTGTCCTATTCTCTATATTTTGTACATTTAGCTTTTTACAATAACTATTTCTCGGAATCAGCGCGTCTTCCGGCAAACGTATCTGTTTGTAGATACCAATAAACTAGTGTTTTAGAAATGTTTCCAGTTCTATTCTAAAGTGTCTCGCCGTTACGACAGGTAACAGCAGAAACTGTCGTTACATAGATATAGAAAATAATTTTGAGATATCCTTATTTTAATAATTTTGACATTTTTTTCTTAAATAACCAGTTAGTACATGGTAAACAAAATCGTCACTTGATTTGGTGATAATGACGCTCAATAGTCCACAAGTATTGGGCCATGTTCCTATTGACCTCACCCCTTCAAATGAGGCAATGTTTTTTCCGCTACGACATCGATCAAATAAACTCGGAAAACAAACGGTGTGTAAATTTTCCAAAACTCGTATCTAACGCGCCCTTTTCCTATTTATTTGTTCCTGTGTGATTTATTGTATTTTTTGTATTCGCAAGATTTCGTAATGCTATTACGTGCAAAACTACGTAGAAATATGTAGAGAGAGTTCCATTTTGCAATCATATTTTGAAATATTTACAAATATAAATTGATGAAAGGTTAACATTGAAAGAATTTTAAATGAAAGCAATCAATCCAATTTTTTATTTAAAACTCTTTACTTATCTTTACTATTTATATAATACATTTACTCTGTTAATTATCGAATGTATCTCTGTCCGTGTCTCCTAATTTAAGATGTTAAATAATAATTTATACCTCACCATATGTAATTTTGCGAATAAAAGCAAGCCTATACAGTATTTGATGTGTGGGTAGGAACGCACTTATGACATAAGAATAAACAAATACTATAATAAGTTAGTAAAACACTATAATAACAAATACAAGAATAAACAAATATAATATGAGGAGGTTATCGATTTTCGCTAGTGATTGTAGTTAAATAAAATCTCAGGCGATGATAGAAAAATAGCATTTTGCAAAAGACATTTTGCAAAGTTTTGCATAAATCTAGCTCATTATATGGTACCCACGACCTTTATCAGCACGCTAGAAAACGTGATTTGCATTCTTATTTTCAAGAAGTACTACAATAAATACATAATATATATAAATGACAATAAAATTCTTTGTACCCATATAAAGAGTTTTCTCATATAATAAACCGAAGTTTATTAACATACTTTAAAAAACAAAGTTTATGGGATAAGTTAGTACAAAACTGGTGTACTTTTTCGAAAAGTTGGCGCGGTTGCTTGCGTGCATACTTATACAAAACTTAAACAAAATATATTGAGTCCGCGACGCTTAGCCCTCGTATTAGCTAGTAGGTACTGCTACGATATACATTATACAATTAACGCGGATTACACAACAAAAATTATTCTATAGAGTCTAAGATCTTTAGATACCCAAACAATCTATCAATAATGAGAAGGCCACCATCATCACGCAAAATAGGCGCACAAAGTCGTCGAGTTGCGGACACTAGCCCGAGCCTACATACATACAATATAATAAAAGTAAATTTTTATATTTTACCCTGTTAGGCAAAAGCGTCGTATATTCAAACAGATGTAAGTGAGACGATAGAATAACGTTATTTTTAATAGTTTTGATCGTTAATTTTAAGCTCTAGAATCGATTTAATTAAATATGTATATTCCCATAATCATACCTAAATGGTCACTTTCAGGGCTTTTCTAAACATAAAACTGTAAATAGTATGGCGGCCAGTTATAAAAACATCAACAAGAACATGAATTGCAAATTGCATTAACAATGGTTTGAACTTTGTTAATTGGTAAATAAGTTCGAAGTTCTTACACAAACTCGGTATTTAAGAAACCTAAACCTAATACCTAAGGCGAATAAAATAAAACCACAATTTCGACACAAAGCAAGTTTCACAGCGGCTAAGCAAATGTCAAATATATGCAGTACACACAGTCCAACATTTGAAACTTAAAACAATCAGGGTCGGTAACCAAAGTCACTAAATGTCACTAAGTGTTGCCTCTAAGTGGCATGAGCATATATATAATAGTATTTATGATCCAACCGATGTTTGTTTAGGATGGGTAGTTTCTGAGTCAGCCCATTTTCTCGGTGATTGCTTAGTGGCACGAAGCTACATTATGATTGTCCCACATTCTGTCTTTACTCTCGATAAAATTACTTACGATAACTTAATTCACACAATCACTACTATAGGACTAAATACGTTTACGATAACTTAGAAATCGTTTCCACATTATCTAATCTTAATTAGGTTATGCTATGTAGTAATAATGGTTGGTACCTAATAGTTGGTAATACTATCATGGAACAAAAACAACTAGAGTTTAAAAGGAACATTTGAATCCAAAAAGCTAACTAGCTTCCACACGGCATTGTGCCATCACTGGATTCACGAAACTATCGATAACGGATCAGCTATGCAAAAGCCACCGTTTGACATAGAATGAAATGTCACCTGTATTAGGTGTAGGTATCTGAGAGAATAATCTCACTGAACTATGCGGTTTATCCTGTTTCGTAGTTAGACTTAGGAAATGTATCAACTCTCACTAATCGTTACACATTTAAAATTAATTAAAACAAAATTTTTGATATTATATAGAAATAATAAAGTTGAAATATGTTACAATTAATGTTATACACATTATTATTTTTGATTTTCCATGTATTATGTCGTATACACAACATAATATGCAATAAATTAAGCAAAATCTCAATGTAATGGGCCGATTACAGCCAATGTAAAATATTTAAATCCTGTAAAATGACGCCCAATGAAAATGATGTTTTCCGCGTAAGAGGCATGAAGTCGTCAAAAATTTTATCGCGCTCGTAAAATAAAGTGATATTGAGAACGCTCATTTTGTTAAATTCCCAACAACTCGATGCGATGAAACTGCTACCTTTTTAACGAAATTATATATCGGCCTCTGGAGTCTGAAACGTGGGTAATATTATACACTTGGAGCAAACTTTACAACTGTTACTTGATAAAATGGTTTAAATTGCAGCAGTATTGTTACAACTTTCAATCGTAGGTAGCTATATTAAATTTGTTAATAGACATTGCCAATTTGGAGTGGCAATATTTAACCACCGCATCGAACGGTAGTGCGGACGTACCTAATTCCACAAAATCATAGCCGTAAATCATAAATAAACCACCACATCGGCAATCGTAATAAAATTATCGAAACGGCCGATTACTGCCAAGCCAATGAAATTGACATACTACATGACACCCAATTCACAAACATTGTTAAACGGAGAGACGTTCCGAACAGCTGTCAAAACACTGCTAGATATTGGCTAGAGCAATTTGCATGACACTATTCCGTGTCGGAGCGTGTGTCAGCACACGGACGTATCGTACTTGTATAATTAATGGGTTTACACTCATTAATAAACGATATAACATCATAACTTAAATTAAACGTTTCTCGTACAAATACATACTAAGAAGTTAGCCTTAATTTATACGACAAAAAATGATATAGATTCATTTATTATCTACAAAAATGGGGTGATTTACCACGTTTGCAAAGATTTCGTAGCGAAATATACTTTTAAAGGAGACTGAGCGCAATGGAAATATTAGAAGCAATAAATCATTCTTAGTTTCCCGTTGTGACTGATCGGTATTAATCTTTGTCAGGTGCTTCCAGACTTCATCGAAGCCACGCAATAACAATTTATTTACTTATCTTCTTTATTCCAAATCTGTTATTATTTTTGCTAACATGTTTTCGTTCACACTATTGGGTTAAGCAATCGTTGTTTAATATAGTAAATTTATTCAAAATATGGTTAGATTTAATTTTAAGTTAGTAAATTAATTTGTACCTTTTCCTTTCTTTTAAGCGAAAAAACCATTCTTCATATTTATAACTTTATATGTTATACTTTGTTACACTTAGCTCATACATATATAATCCTACTTTAAAATGAAAACTTACAACCATGGATGTACTTCATCGTAGAGCACATATCAGGCTTGTAAATTTTAACCCCTTTCTCGCTTCCTACCCTCTTAATAGGGTCGTACAGGAAATAGTATTACTTTGGCTCATTTTCATCAACACCGCTAAAGGGCCTTCACACGCAGTGCGGTGCGGCTATCGTAGGCGTTATTAACAAACCGTTAAACGTAACTCAATTTGTATTCACACCGTGGTCATAATTGCGAATCCTAGCGGCTTATATAATCCCAATGGAAACGTATTTTAAGCTGATTTATCGAAGTTTTATAGGTTTTCGGTGTTATCATTGTAAAAAGATAAATTTTGGCAACAAAATATAAATTCTTTTTCACTAAGGCAAGTTTAAAGGACTTACATAGGTTATGCTATCATACGCTTATAGATATATTCGTTTAAATTCAACAGATCTTTCATAAATACAAAATAGATGTCAACAAATATAAAAGCAAGAATTTTGAAAAAAAAATTTACGTTGCCATATTTTTATCGGCCGTCTTTTATAACTTTGAAGCTTTTTATGCGATGCTCTCCCCAAAGCAAGTGTAACGTTAAACTGTGCTTTTATGAAGAGGCCCTTATTAAGGTTTTGTTTTCAACGTCAACAAACTGTAAGCGACGGGCTTCACCGTGAATTTATAAAAGGATCCTAATTTGCGCGTAAAGTAATCTTAATTTTGTAAACGAAAGTAAACTGATGTTAATAACAACGTCCGTTGACTTACTTCTTGACGTTCAAAGTTCAAAGAATTTGTTCTACTAGTTTTGAAGTCTAAGTTATTAAAATGTAACAGACTTAGATAATTAAATATATAATATTATCGTTGTTTGTTATAATTTTTTGATCATATTGTTTGTGACTATATCGTAAAAAGGTTTTTTTCAACCTATCACAACAACTGGTTACTGTTTTTGAACACTAATTCAACTATAAAAGTTTCATGTAGTGTTTAAAAACAGTAAAACATAAACTCTACAAACACATTATCAACACATGAATTACTTAAATTTCTTTTTTATTTGTATAGCCATACTATTGGGATACCAAACCAAACGATAAAAGGTATAATAGGAATACAAATAAACAGTCTAGCGAAACACAAACGCAGCGCCACAGACACATTCAAACTCCAGCTAATATCCAGCTGTAAAATAACTTTGTCCCTAACTGCTTATGTCTAGAAGTCATAGATAAGTAGAAGTGCCGGTTCATTCACTTGAAATGCAAACAGTTGAGTCACGAGCTAACTTATGTATGGGCGAGGTGAAATGTGGAATCAGAGATGGGAAACTTTAGTTTTATTTATATGGATCGAACTTAAATCAAAAAGTTTGATTGGATATTTTAGAATGGTAATTCATAGATAAAAAGTGTAAGTTATATATGTACTTGTACGCGATAATTTTGATTAACCACATATAAATATATATGATGCTTGAACAATTTTAGCTTATAAAACTACTGTCTGCAATTTGTGCATTAATGATTACTTTTGTAATGAATTGAATATTTTCATTTATATATGATACTATGGCATGATAAATCCTATAATGTTTGATATATAATCCACAATGTTTTCTTTAACAGCTACTTTTGTAAGTCGAAGAAGAGCATAATTTGCAACCAATTAAGAAGTAAAGTAATAATGCTACTCCATAGCAACAACGTACGTAGAAACATATCAAATTGTAGCAAAATTCACCAACTCTTATACTCAGAAGTGTGATACAGTTGACTTGTCACGACTTTAAAGCTAAGGTGTGTTCCGCGAAACCATTAGGTAATTGCACCGGCTCCGATACCTCCGCAATTATTACCCTTTTTGTTTACACAAACAGACAATTTTTACTATGTAGATAATTGTGGATTGGGTAACTTAATAAACTTAATAGGTTTAATTTTTTTTCAAAAATAGGGATTTTCATTCTTAATTAGTGCGTTTTTGTCGTTGCTGGGATAATCTTTGAATTTATACCGATCTCAAAGATAAATTTACTAATCAACCATAATATTCTAAATTGTCATAAACTGTTTGTTAACCCGAAAACAAAAAAGAGTGGGATATTTTTCATATTTTCATTCTTATATTTTTTCTTAATTGATATTATTTAAATACCGTATAAATATTATAATGTTTAACTATGTTAATAACGCTATTTCTTATACATATTGGATTGTATGAAATGAATGCATTTGCAATTTGAAATTGCATCATAATTAATACATCTTATAAGCTTTGAGAAATAACGCTGGTATTGATGCTAAATCAAAGTAAATGGAAAAATGTTGACTTGACTATCTTAATGTATATTAAACTTGTAACTAATAATATTAGAAATAAACTATTTTAACAGAAAATTATTTAAAAAAAATGTCGCGATGAGATGAGGAAATAACAATATCATTCATACTTTTCAAAACACAGGAAGACTAATTAAATAGACCTTTAATTTTTTTCTGTTAACAGATTTTATATTAAGGTTGGTTTTTAATAAGTTAATCATTACAAATATAAGACAAAACCAAAAACAATTACGAATTAATTTTATTTTATTAATTATCAAGCTCGAAATGTTTTCCGTATGTAAGTATAACTTTTAATCCTTTAACATTGGGTGACACCCTAAAAATCGATGATGTAGTTATTTATTTTATATTTCAGCGTATCATGTAGCGCGCTACAAACATGGTTATAATTAATCACCTGACACTCCCTAGACGCTCTGCACTCAGCAAATAAAAAGTAGGTCAGCACGTTTTTAATTTTAAATATCAGCCAGTAGTAATAAATTACTATATTATATTGCGTATTATAACTGAATGTTACAGACTATATTATAAGTGGTCTTTTGCCATTTATTTGAGTGTCTAATGTAATAGAGACATTTTAAGGTATACTTAAGCTGTCCACTCCTGTGCCTTGTCCATCCATACCATTAAAGATACCTCATGTTCATAAAGATGATATGTACTAGGTATAGTTTTCCAGTTTATCGCAAAGAAACAAGTGAACGAATATCCTTGTTTTATGATATGTCATGCATGGAGTACTGTTTTACACACCTTTGGGACGGATCAGCTAAATATCAGCTTGAGGCGTTGGAAACCATAGAGAGGCGTGCCAAGAGGATGATTGGCGATGATTCCCTTGTTGAATGTAACCTCCAGAGTATGGAACATCGTCGTAAGGTGGCCAGTTTAAGTGCTTTTTATCGAATTTATTACGGTGAGTGCGCGTCTGATCTTCACGACCTGATCCCACCAAGTCCATTTTACCACCGAACGTCTAGGAGCTCGAACAAACGTCACAAATTTCTCATAGATATCCCGAGGTTGCGGACGAAACGCTTCAGCTCCACGTTCATTTGGAAAACCGCCAAAGTATGGAATGAGCTCCCTGGGTGGGTCTTCCCTGAATGTTACAACCTGAGCTCATTCAAAACAAGAGTGAACTGGTTCCTTCTAGGCGAGCGCGCTACATCTTCGACCGCAGCGTCACTTACCATCAGGCGACCTGTGGTCAAGCGCTCGCCTATTGCACTATAAAAAAAAAAAAATGTCACCATAAATAGATTAATACAATATGGCATTCAACTTTGTACTTCAACGTATCTAATTTTTCTTAGGTTTGTAATATATCTATGTCTATCGTATTCACATGCGACTCCAAATAATAACCCATTGTTAGCACTAACGACTAACATTCTATCTATAAAACAGTCAGGTAGCATTATGTACCTAAAATGTTTGTTATTTCATTGTCATGTTGTGAAGCCATATTAAGGTCTCAGCGCCATACAATAACAGGTATGTGAGTGTAATTATCCGATCACAATATGATTGAAATTAAATTTCCTGCTGTGATTAATTATAGCCCTGCTTTGATTTCAGTTCAATTAAAGGGAGTATACGTCGCAATAATACTCCGAAATGGTGTACGCGTAGATAGGAAGTGGGAAGATTGTAACACAAATATTATATTAATCACATACGTCATTATTATGTAATTTAAATTTCGATACAGCTAATATATCAAATTGTCTTGTGTTAGTCCGTTACTACCAGCTAGATTACTTAGAAAAGATTGCATTGAATGAGGCTTTAGATGTCCCTGAAATATGGGAAGTAAAAATAAGAGATCAATTTAAAATTTTACAAATCGAAAACGATGTCTGTATCAATTGTTATTATAGTTTGTAGATTATTTTATTTTATTCTTTTGGCTTTAAATGGTAAACAAAAGAAGACAGGAAGAACTCTCCAAAGTATGAATACTCCGTTATATCTATGATATTATAATCTTGAACTCATTTCAGCGAGTACAAGTTTTATAGAAGATACCACTTTTTACAAATACCCAACAAATCTGAATAAACTGGGGTGGCAGTATAAAGATCTCTTCACGTGAGTTCAACCAATCGATAACCACTAATTCGTTTCAAAAAATCAAGAATAAATATGTTACCTAATTTCCTTAACAACGAGTTCATGAGTCCCTTGCGTATGTTATGGGCGGAGGTGGCTACTTACCATGAGGAACCCCTTCTGCTCGTTTGCCACACCAAAAATAGACCACCTGCTATGTGCCCCAAAGCACGTGTGTCGTCATACACATAAAACGCTAAAATAACGCTTAAAGTAACGAGAGGAATGGCAACGTTTTCATTCAAAGCTGCTAAAACAGTCTGTATAAACAGCGCTTGAAATCAGGATTGTTTTTACTTTAAAGCAAAAAATTCAGAATTTTTGTTAACATTTATTAAAATGTTTGCCTTGTAAGGGTTATTCGTCGTGGTGGTTATTCGTCATATCAATTGCAGTAATATAATATCATTCATTCAAAAGTTAATTCCTTAAATTTATTATATTCAATCTGCAATAATCGATTAATTATGAATGAACAGCACAAGGCGTTCTTTAGCTTTATTGAAGCGTGCTAAGACGGCGCCCGAATAACCCAGATCCTTTCATCCGTTATAACTAATTTACCTGGTACTCTTGACGTATTTATCATCATAACTACAGTGACCAACTATCTTCTAAGTTAAACAAAGTTGTTATGGAACATATGACGTCCCAATAACGAAATAAGCAACCATAACTTCACAAGTAAGCTCCAACAACCACAGATAACATTTAGTTATTGGTCACGTAAGTAAAATCGGTAATATTAACTTGTTGATATAAAAGTAAAAAAGTATATTAGCAGGAATACATTCGCTAGTTGTAAAGCTTATTCATAAGCCGCTAACGCCCGCCTCGGTAAATCCCCGCAAAAAGTTCCGTCTGAAGACATAGACAAATCGTTTTCTTTATTTTGTACACGTTCGCAATGTTCTTAGTTTCTGTATGGCTTATGCGGAAGATTTGTCAATAGCTTAAATCTTTTCTGGGTCGTATATCGTAAAAGTTAGAATTATGATATATGTAAGAACTACATTTTCTAACAGTCCGACTAAAACTTTGTATTTTTTAATTGCATGTTCTATCCTACATGTATATACTAAGTTTCACTACGTAAAAATTTTCAATATTAATTCTTTCTTATTATAGAACAGAGGGTAAATACTAAACACCAACATTTCTTAACATTAGTTAAATACAAATTCCATCTCTAAGTAAACCAGTTTAAACAAAAGTAAACACAATTTAAAAGTTATCTAAGTAGACTCGCAAACGGGATTGAATGGAATTGAAGGCTTATACATATATTTATAGCATTGGCTTGGGATAGAATTGAATTGATAAATTACACACGATACATTATATGAATCCGCGCAGACAGCAGAAAGGCAATATCTAACAGACGGCTAGTTAACAGAAAATTTTTGTAGCAGGGACAATAAAACTTGATAGGTTAATGAATTTGATATGTTATGCTTATTTATTGTATTTTTAATAGTTTACTGATCTTAAATTAATCAATTATTTTGTCGATTGTGGCGGCTTTTTCTGTTAACCGCTTCTTCAAGTCTTTTTTTAAATTGTATAAGGCATCTATATCATTTGTCTTTACACCTTTTATTCCTTAAAATAAAGTTTAGGGTTCATTAGTAACGGTGAAGTTTCAACCCCGTTATATTTAAAGTTCTATAAAATATAAATATGCTTACAGGTACAAACTGAAAGTTTTATATCTTAGTATTTTGTTTGATGGAAGCTTTACGTAAATACAGACAACGTGTGTACCTAAATATCTTTAGTTCTACGTCATTTTGTACAGCAATAATTCACGAAATGATAACGTATTTTTCGTAGGGAAAATACAGACTGGAAAATATTTAAAGAGAAATTTTAATATTTTCACAATTTATCTATGCATTCAATGATGCTCTAACAAAGATTTATTCGATAGCCGATCAGATAGACGTAATACATAAAGACATATTCCTAATTTTATAATTTACAAAAAAAGTTTGTTAAACGCAAATCATACATAGTTAAAGTCTTAATCAATTTACTAAAACTAAGTTCAGCCCAAATCTATGCTTCTAAATAATTAGGATAGCTCGTATTATAGCAAAACGTTCTGAAATCTCATCTTAAATAGGCTGAGTTAAAGGATACAAGAAGCAGGTACAGTGCGACTGTTACAATAAATCTGAACTTGGAGGAATTATGTCCTAACTTCCTTCTAACTTTATGCACAGTAAAGAGAATATTTTAAGTGAGCAATAAATATCGTAAAATAAACAAAAGTTACATCAAGTAATACTGGATCAGATCGTAAAGGCTTCTGACTAATTATTTTATTACCTATAGTATATTACATGAAAAAAAAACAATATAAAATTGTATCCTTTGGTATTAGTGTCAGTTATCGCTTAATGAGCACACTTATCCTCTTTTGCCTTCCTATCCTAACTATGAAGTTGGTAATTATCAATACCTATTTTTTTAAGTTTTTATTCGTTATATCATTCATTTCATTCATTCATTCATTCATTTCATTTATTATTTGGACCTGTCTGCGTCCCACATGCACACGTTACTCTTATTACGTTATACATTAAATTATATTACAGTAGCATTTTTTATTTTCAAATTGATATAATAATTTTAAACGCAAAATAATGTATGCATGTACGAATGTTTGTTTTTTAAGTAATTACCGGTTTTGGTTAAAGTCGATTATATTTTATTGGATTGACACATAGGTTATAGATTTTATCCCGGTAACACCGCGCGGTTGATAATACTATACATAATCTCAGACTCCATATAAAGTCCTCTTATGCACGTTAAAGCAAAACATAACATTTACACCTAAGTTGCTAGTAGTTTTGAAATGTATATTTTCATAATTTCGTCTCACTTAAGCGTTTAATACGCGCATCACCGAGATTCTCCGTAAAATATTTCGCCAGATGGATTACGTTAAATTTGAAATAACATCGCATACCGCTTTACATCTAGCCGCGAAACTAGAACGTTTATTTAATGAAAATATAAATAACTGAAAAGCTTGAGTTCAGTTAAGAAGAGCATGTAATGAATACTTTAGAGATATTGTATATCCCTGCTCATTACAGAAACAATGAAAAATATGCTGGCGGAACGAAGTCAAGGCTGGATTAACCTTTTTATTAAGAACAATATTAAGTAGTTATTATTACAAAGCATTAAATAAAGGCAAAAAAAACTTGTTTATTGCGAAAGACTTTAGTTTATATCGATGAAGAAAGCAATTTTATAAGTTTCTCTTAAACTAAAGGGGGGATCGTCGACTAGATCGAATGGCCAGTGAGCCAAAAAGCTCCAGCTGTGGATGATTACCAAATAATAACTAAATAAATGTTTAAAGAGGTTTCATACCAACAAGAATGTAAACGGCTGATGGACAAACGCCAATTTCAAAGATTTCCAGAACAAACCGTTACTCTTGGGTTATTCCCAGCTTTACACCATTTTAGTTGGATCGTCTAACTATTTGCAGTGAGCCTTTCTTTCTATCATACGTTTACGTTTCTCACGACTTTCTCCACCGATTCAGGTCTCTTGTACGGTGAACTTATAAAATAGGACTATAAAAAAATATTAGAGTGAACGATAAATGTTTATTAATGTATAAAGGCTACGCGTTTTATCTCATTATGTAAATGTCACCGCACGCACCCGTTACTAAACAGAAATTTCCAATCAAGTTTGCTGGGTTGTTGGACTTTGAGATTGATCACAAACACCACAACTTTGTAATTTACACCATAAACAATTAAACTTTGTACTGACACGAATACACCGCTCTCTTCAGGCTTACAGAATATATTAGATATTTCGAAGAAATAAAGTCATTCATGCATGGGATATATATGCATATGTGCAAGTTTAATAAGCTGAATAAGATTTTTTATAAGATTTTTTTAATTGCTACAGAAGTGAATATAATTTAGAATAATTGTATCCGCACTTTTAAATAAATTTAAATGAAGCTTCATAATGAATCGTATTCACATGAGTTAGGGTCATAGAAAAACATCTGATAGAAACACGTGTATTGGAACGTTAGTGAATCTTGTTATGGTCTATTGGTAGATTCTGGAATTCTGTCATTTCAAGCTTCGGCCATTTTGCATATCGTGAACTGTGATATTATTGTTATTTGTCAAACAAGTTAAATGACTATCCATCAATTCAAACGTCGCTGACAGCTACCACAATTATTAATTATCCATCGATGTAATATAATTGGTCGAGCCAATTATGGAACTAGTATTAACGTATTAGTAATTCAGCAGCAATTAGCAATAATCTAAAGTAAATTACTAACTATGTATATTTTATGATTAAACCATCAAGTTTAGTTGTAAACTCCATATTAAATTGAATAGATACACTTAATATATACATCACAATAATATTAAATGTAATTCAAATTTCCAATTTAAACAACATTTTATTTGATTATGTGAAAGTTTCATATAATAAATTCTGACTAAGTATGCATACATTGTCAGTCATATACTTCATTCGTAAAAAAATCGGTTTTCTCTTTCACTACCTTTATTATTTTTTTAGTATAATTCTCCCATTTAGTGGGAAGGCAAAGGGACAAAGCCCATACAACCACGTCTTTAGTTATATTTTTCTTTGTCTTTTGTAAAGTGATAGTGAGCTTTACAAAAAACCCTCGACGAATCTTGGAGCAATCGGAACGGCGCTACTAAGCGTTCTCAAATGAATTCTTCATTTCTTGGACACTTATTAGCTAGTTTACTGCATGATACACTATCACAATCATACATTAAATCACTTTATGCACCAAAAAAGGAATATTCCATCGAGATTACATATAGACGCCGCACGATTCCCGCCAAAACTCCCCTACCTTCATTATAAACCTTGTCATTCGTAATCCAATATACTTTTATGAATGAAAACTAGAACGTGACAACATTAAACCACAGGGAATAGCTTAATTATGACGTCACAGTCAATTAGCTTAAAAATAAACATCTTATTTTACCTTCTAATTATTCCGTCGCCTTGACGATCTCTATAATAGGGGCTTTATAACCTCATTTATCGTCGTCTTATTATTTCCCCAGGCGTTATGTTGGCATCTAAACAGTTGCAAAAAGGATCTTTTAAGGTTTTTAAATCACAATGGACCCGCAATTACTCAGGTACAATGCGGACAGCGATGTTGTAATCGAAAAAGGTTATTTCCGTTTACTAATGAAAAACATCTGAATGTTTTGTATTACAATTTTGTTTGATATTAATTTTTCCAACGGCTTTTTTGTTTGGTTTTATTTAGACGTTGACTTATTTGTAAAGAGATTAAAAAGCTAAAACAAAATCCAGATTTCGGTTAAAATGATAAATAATGGTTTCAATTGTAAGAATCACACTCACTTCTGCTGAGGATATATAAGAAAAACATATATTGCAACAAAATGTAGAAATACCTACAAGTAGGTATTAATCCAACTTTTAACGTTTTCTACCTGCTACCTTCTAGATCACGCGACTGTTAGCGAGACTCAAATTTAAAATATTTTTATGATAAAATATATTTTTCAGTATAAAAAGTATGTATAAATGAAACAAAAATGTATTGTATTTGTATAAAAGTATATTAATCTTTATTGTGTCACATAATTTTGTCAACACTGTAACAATATCAATAGAAAAATTACAAACATGTTTTAAGTACGACTTTTTAATAAATGATTATAAACCTTAATAATAAGCATACCTATAGTACATTATATACTTATCACCTTTTTCATAGTGAGAAAATCCTCATAGGATACCTATGGCCATTACCAAAGGAAAGGACCAAAATTCCACTGTGTTCTTCTTACCAAAATAGTTAGGAATCACGGGCACCTTCTAAAGCCCTTCCGCGAATATTATTATCGCCTGCTTGATAATAATATTCGCACAGAAAAATCTATATCATACCACAGTTATATGGCGCTCGAAGACTCAAACGCAAATTGATAGTTCCTCTAGGTTTACGTGGTTTGTTGTTAGTGAAAATGTATTTGAAATATACAATCTAATTGACGTATGACCATTGGAACATTATATATCATTTAATTAAATGAGACCATTGTACTTATTTGTTTGTAATACAAAAAGCTCTTTCTAAAATAAACAATATTATTAGGTACCTACAACATACAAAATCTTAAAAATGAGATAGATTTCACATGAATTCAATTAGGTATATATGCTAAATCAAACATCAGTCTTATTTCTTTATTACGACATTTAATTTTACATAATTAATATTAAATAATTGCAGATTTTATCTGTTTGTTTTATTTGTTGTTAAATAGTATGTTAAAGTTAAAATAAATGAAATTGTTGTCCTTTCTCCGGTTATTATGAAAGTCTTCTATGATTACCACCTAATAGCCCCAGTTGTATTTGTAGAGTGAGTATTTTAAACGATAGTATTCCTATTCGTATTCAAAGGATGTGGGCTATTGTAAGTAGTCTTTTAGGCAAAATAGTTTATAGATTTGGCCGACATTTGGTATACATTAACAATTAATAACAATAAGAAAATATTTTTTTCCTGGTATTTAAACTGCTCGGGTAGCGCTTTATAGGGGATACGTTCACAGGGAATCGTATACATATTATCGTATATTTTTGATATTCGAATTTGTGACACCTATGTGGGTAAATAAGTTACAATATTATATAAGTAACGATTTTTCATTTTAAAGCTGTCGTATTCTTTATTATATAAATCTATCACGTGTTACGATAATATCTTGTTACCTTACCTAACCTTACTTATAATACTGAAAACTTTGAACAAGACATACAAACTTTGACAAATAAATCAACATAGCTCATATTTATAAAATGATTCATAGCCTCGGTATCACTTATATTTATTTATCTTAAAATACTATTCAAATCATGCACAAAATATTGTGTTTTTTATTGTGTCAAACAATTAAACCTCACTTTGGCTCGCATTTATTTGTATTTTCTACATCGCCTACAACATCCGTATTTTCATCTCTTTCAACACCTTTGTCATTTAAAGCCTTCATTTCTTCCTCACTCGCGTCGTACATCTCACCTTGAAGTATAACCTGAATTTCTCGCAAGCTTTTACCCTTAGTTTCAGGTACAAAAAAGAACGCGAAAATAGATCCAAGTAAAGCAATAGAAGCATACAACCAGAACACACCGCACAACCCGGCGATGTCTTTTACCTTTTGGAACAATTTCGTAACTAGAAATCCTAATATCCCACCGTATATATTCAATGCGGTGATCGCAACAGCTTTAACGTTCATAGGAAAGACTTCGCCTTGAACAACTCCTATAATAGGATTGAAACCGATTGAGGATAGAACAGTGGAAAGTAGAATGCCCACGAAAGTCACAAAGCCGTATGGTCGTAGAGATTCGTGATTCACTGACACTACTTGGAGAAGGAAGAAGTATAAGCCAACAATGGCTAGAGAAAGGCTTGTACCGAAAAAGGAGTATATTAGAAGAGGACGACGCCCAACTCTGTCCGCAAGGAATGAGGACATTATACCTGTAGAAAAATATAAGTCATGACAAATTTGACAAATTTTTCTATTTTTGAAGTCACTTTAAAATGTAAAAATTAAAAATTCCGCTGGGAATTATACAGTTTTAGTATTGAATAAGATTGAGATGTTCTTACCGACGACAAATTTCATCGCTCCAAATATTATCATCATTACTGGCAACTCCATCTTCGTCTTACTTTCCTCCATTATAACACTTAGGTACTGTTGTACCGTCTGCGTCCCCGTCATTATCTGAGTTAATTTAAGCCCTAGAAGTTGATTACCATTTTAAATAAAAACTTTTAACTACTAATCCTTTACTTATAATATTAACTAGCTGTCGCTCGCGACTTTGTACCCGTCGGATCTATTTATTATTATGTTATAGTGAGTCAATCTTAGAAGATAAACATATACTGTCGCAAACTTTTTTTAGATCATTTAAAGAGGAATAATTCATACATATTATTATATTAAATACATATTATTTTTGTATCTTGAACCGTTTTCGCAGCGCACGCAAAGGAAGCCCTCAAAGATGAATAATTTTCCCCGTTTTTTCCATATTTTCCATTATATCTTCGCTTCTATTAGTCGCAGCGTGATGTTATGTAGCCTAAAGCCTTCCTCGATAAATGGTCAGTTCAATAAAAAAATATTTTTTCAATTCGAACCAGTAGATCCTGAGATTAGCGTGTTCAAACAAACAAACAAACTCTTCAGCTTTATATATTAGTATAGATTACGAAATTTTAGAAAATCATAGAGGGCGTAAAATACTTCTTTCTTATACATGTAACTATAAATAATCGAGTTTAAATGTTTTCCGTATTATTATTATTATTAATTACTTTTTAAGATCTGGTAAGTGTATAAAGCTACATAAATAAAAATACAGCAAAGTATTTGAAACAGTTCGCCGCAAAACTTAAAACATGCAATAACTTTGACAAAAGTCTGCGTCAGGATCAAGTCATTTAGCACTATCTGTTGTTGGGGAGTAAGCCTTTTACGCTTGTATAGTTCAGCTCAATTTACATAGGTAATTTCGTAGTGTACCTATTATTAGACTTCATAAATGCAATAAATACAAACTCATTAGAAAATTCTAATTATACCTAAAGCAATGGTAAACAAGTGTGTGTATCAAGATTATGTTTGCATATATATACTATCAAATGCGTACCAACAACAATAACGATCGCTTTTCTGTACTGTCTTCCTCTAAACAACTCTATTGTAGAACTTGAATTTTGCATCTCTTTCTCCACGTGTGACGTCATACGCTCCAACTCTGCTTCAAGCCCCTAAAATTTTAAATAAAGTCAATCATTCTGTTAACATATCATAAACTGGGCATATTTATTTAATAAGACTTATAAGTAAATAAGAACCGTTGGTAAAAAAAGGTGATTCAACGCACTAAAAACGACAAGAGTTTGGTAGTTGTTAATATATTGTAAAATAAGTATCGAGGTACGAAATTATGAAATAAGTTACGAAATACTCTTTCTCTATAAACCAACTGGTGAAAAATATTACAACACAACGAAATGTGGAAATAGGCTAAAAGCAATTTGGTTAATTTTTTTATTACAGTTATATTACACTTCGTCTTAAATCTATCTATTACGTCTAGTACGTTGTTTAAAGAATACTTGTTACTGAAACGTATAGGTACTTACATCTTCTGTGCCTCGTAACCTTAACAATTCCTTCCTAGCACGATCCCCTTTGCCTCCCTTTAAATAGTAATACGGCGATTCGGGAATCCACGAACAAGCCGTAAAGTATAGGATTGGCATCGCCAGTAGTGAATAATTGATCACCTCGTAGCTCGCAAAGGGCCCGACACACATCATTAGCAGCCCGCCGAAGTTGAACATGAATCGGGTGCCAACCGATAATTGACCGCGAATATCCTTATCAGCTATCTCTGCTATGTATATCGTTACGACCTAATTGTACATTAAAATAAGGGTTTATTTAATTTTATTACGGTAAGTCCCCATAAGTTAAGATATCTTGATATGTCGATCTGATAAAATATTAATCCAAATATTTGAATCTTGCCCGAATATTGACTTTACGGATATAATGATTGTTTTTTATTCAATATTTTTTGACAGAATGAGAATGGACCGAGAACAAATCGGATGTGACCTTATAGAGTCAAGTCGTCTTAAAGTGGCTTATATTTATTATATTAACAATACTATATCAATAGTGTTATTTAAAGTTTATACACTACTGATAAAAATTCTAAAAGTGCATTCCGGTAATGTTACGATGTTGCTTACACTAAATGAAAGAGACCTAATATTAAATGATATGACGTGAGAGCAACACTTTAACACTTTTGAACACACTAAAGATAATATAGACGGAATGGCTTATTTTGCTTACATACAGTTGATATCATTCCAGTTCCGAACCCCCATAGAAATTTCATAATAAAAAGCATCCATGCTCTATTCGCAGTCGCTGCTAGAATCTGAAACGTAATTTACCAGTCACATAGTTATCGTAAGGAACTGAGACATATAATGATTTTTTTAACTTATTAGAATAGTCCCACATGTTTTTATATAACGTAATTATATAACGCATTAAACATTTAATGTGGGGTGCTGAAATTTGGAATACAGGAAAATTAGATTCTGATTGAGTACACAGAATTCATCTCATCCCGGTATTGCCATGACGACGCAAGCTGTACGCTAAAAATCAATTAACAGACCGAAACAACTGCTTACTATATATAAGAGATAATTGTTTAACACAGATAAACTTACAGTCCCAGTAGTAATCGGTAAAGCACTAAACAGAAGAGTAGTGCGTCTGCCGAATTGATCACACAAGAACCTCGTGACTAGACTCCCGAACATAAACCCCACGGGAGAGAGGCTGAGCATCCAAGATATTTGGTTCTAAAAAAATAAAACTGTCTTTAGTCCTTATCAACGCCAAAATTGGTATCAGATTACAACATTTTTACTCGATTTATAAATTTAAATCCCTCCATTTCGAAGTGTCGTTGCTATGAACTGAAAATAATACATACAATATTTTTTTCTAAATATGAATTAACTAGCATCATACTTAACCAATAACCATATTATATATAACGACGGAGTGTTGTTTATAGAAAGAATGACGTCTGCGTTGCTGACGTCACTAACTTCATAGCTGTAGAATGAAACTAAGTTCTTCCTTAACTATTTCTTTTATCGCAAGCGGTACGTACTATTCAACGATCCGAACGCAAGTACCTAGCTCGGAATCGGAAGGCCTTATTTATTTAGAAAGTATTATGAAATAGTAAACATTTTTTTAAGAATGAGGGTAACAATATTCAACTAATTATACGTGCGTTTTGTGTCGACCCGTAGCAACCCGTCGATGCCCCGCCGCTGATAAGGGTTAAAATATTTTTCCAAAGTAGCACTTGTTAAATTCTTGGCGCCAAGGGTCCTTAAGGGTTAATATTAATACCAATCATAAGTGTGTTTTATCGCGTTCCGTAGCACCGTGTGAACGCCTTGGCGCATTACATATATATATGTATTGCACATTTCGATAAACAATGTACGAGTATCTTGCCTAATAATATCGTGTTATTTAAATTAATATTTTGGCATATTAAACAATCACATTATTCTGCTATTTTTATCTGTGAAACAAATATAACGGAAGTGATAAAAATTCTCTCGTACTACATAGTAATCTAATATTGTTTATAGTTTCAAATTAAACTGAATAAGAAATCTGTATGATGTAGGATGCTTTTTGCTGACTCTAAAAGTAATAATATAAACAACTGTAAGAGAAATAGCTATGTCTGTATGGTCATTATTTTGAACATTTAATTTCTGAAGGTAAAAGCCTATATGGGTAGGCAATATAGGATTAATAAAAAAGGTTTCTTTTAAAAATGAAACCTCTCCGCATTTTTGTCGAAGGACATTGTTTTATTCAATTTTGTTTCCTTTTAAAGACATTTCTCAATGATCAATTTACAATACAGTTATGGCAAGTACAAAAAAATAAAGAAACATAATATTTACATAACTTTAGATTCAACTTCTATTAAAATAAAAATTATTATAATACAAAATTTTACGATGTTGCACCTTTCATCATGATTTTGTACTATGCTGCATAAATGGTAAAATTGTTGAGATGTAGGTATTTTAGTACATACGTCTTTATTAATGTAAGCCCAAAACCTTGTATGTTACACTCCAATATTTGGACCAAGCGGTGGTATTTTGACTGACTAAATCGTTGGCCATAATAGGAAAAACCGCGGTTCACGTGTACGTGTAGAGTTTATAAACGACCCTACACATACATACATAGCAACCCAAGAATTGTCTATTAAGAGTTAGCGTATGGGAACTCACATCATTAATATGTATATTGGTTTCATTGTTCCTCAGTTTTGGCATCACTGGTGTAGTCCATAAAGAAGACATGCCTAATGTGGCGGTGGCTAATGACACTGTATAAACAAAAAATATATTACGTTTTAATACACACATTTACATATAATAAATACATTTAGTACTTATAGTTATGGCGTTTAATCACTTTCTTTAATGTAATTGACTTGAATTCAAGTTTTTAATATCACGTTTGTGTTAAATAATGCTATCGTAAAAGAAGCTTATTTAAATTTAATAATTAATAGAATAAGTCTTGAAAAAGTAACTTACCGGCACCAGCCACCAAATACTGTAGTCTTCTTCCACCAATCATTTTCTAAAACCATATAAAACTTCGATTATGTTTACAACAATTGCACAATGAACAAAATACAGAAGAGACCAATATAATTTACTTTTCAATAAAAACGACTTTTGTATCACGTTTACAACCAAGTAATTGTTTGTTTATTTAATTTCTATTTAAATTATCATAGTTATAATTAATAATTTCTATGAATTTTTTTTCTTTTATATTAATATGTAAGCGTCACTCAGTCTCAACGTTGATTACACTACTGATCATAATATCACGTATAAGGCAACATTGTAACATACAATCATTGTACTTGTTGCAACTAGATTCATCACAACAAATATTAAACGGTATTAATATCTTCGTAAATCGTATGTACCATAAACAACGATAATTTCTATGTTAAATTAAGAGTGACAGATTAGTAAAAACTATATTATCATAGATCTAAAAAAATTCTAAAACTTCAAGCTGTCACCAATTTTACCATTTTTATATTAATATAATTGTATCTAACGGACCTCGCTTATCTATTCAACATTTTTGGTAGGAACTAGTAGCATTTCGAAAATATATTATGTTTTATGAAGATTAACAATACACAGTATAATTTACTTAATAATTCAGTTAAAGTTCCGAATCGTTAAAGTAAATATTCATTAAACGGTTATATGCGATTCTCAATGTGTACTGTTTTACCAACAACAATATGAACTGCAGACTGCAGATAGAACATCGTTTCAGCTCCCAAACGTCTGTTGACCTAAAAAGCAGAACTCCAGCGTATGACAAAAGCCACGAAACTTTAAAGCGTTCCTCCAGGGAGAGTGTTCGGAAAATTGTTTGCAACGCCGATAAATTATACGCATACAAGTTTACCCGCACCATAAATAGCTAAATACTACGTGGACAAAATACTTTCGCCTACGAAGTTTTTTACTGTACAGTGAAGTAATTACGATTTTTTTTATAAATAATAGAATTTTAGAAGTAACATCAAACCTCATATATATTATGCAAGTGAAAATAATAAATATGAAGCGCTATCTAAAATTATTTGTTTTGATTTATTATGCGTCCCTTCCTTCATTGGGCATTCTCTAATACATATCCGTAGAACATTTATGTATATAAATAAACGTGTTTTAACAAATGATCTTACTACATAGATAATACAATGTATCAAAACGGAAACGTTGAATGTTATGTCCCAATGCCTACAAAAAGCATATACAAAATCTTAGAATAAAATTTCAAAGAAACAATATCGAATTTCCGAGGAAAAAACTAAACTAACATCTTCCTTAATTAAACGAAAAACCATAACGAGCTTACAATGTACTCAAGCAAATTACTTGCGCATTTCAGCTCTCCCTGCGGGCGGAAAGAATGGATGAGACACTCATCCCTTATAATAATTTATTTATGTATCTACGTGCTAGCAGAACATTAGTAATATTTTAACTTCAATTCCATGAGGACAAGGAAAAGTTTGGACTTGCCAGAGATCAAAGAATATAAAAAATATGTATGTAAGTATAAGTATAGGAAGTATAAAAAAGTATATTTTATGAAAGTTTTTCTTAACGTCTTCTCCGAGTCAAACAGATTAGTACTTAGGAAGTCTTATTGTATTTAATCGAAGGAGAATATTTTTGTCTTTATCACAACTCTTGAAAAAGAAAACATGTAAAGAAATACTTACAATTCCATCAATGGAATTATTTGTTGTATTATCAGTGATATATAAAGATTTTAAACCATTATTTAATCATATTGCCATATAATTATCGTCATATATAAAAAATATATATCTGAATCTAACTAGCCTTAGATACATTACATATTAAACCGGCTATGTTGACTCTACGACTATGTTTCATCATAAAATCAATAATATTATGCAGACACAATGTCTTGTTACCGAAGTTCAGGTGCGATTGGAGAGAATGAAGAGGTAATAACGAGGTGCAATCTGCATAATGCCCGTATATAGGTCACTATATGCTCCTCAAATATACCTAGAAATACATTACGGTACTTTGATTGATTGGAATAAATTTACTGAAGTTGCGATTTTTATGAGTATTTTCAATTGATAGCGCATTTTGCTTGACAAATGCTTAAAATTGTAGCTATTAATAATTGCTAATAAAAGTATTATTTAAAAATTGTGGTCAACCGATATCAGAAAATGGACATGGCTACTGCTGAATAAGCATGTCTGTTCGCCAACGACAAGGAGCTGATGGCGAATATTCAGTCGTAGCATCCATTACCTTAAGGAAGAAATTCCTCAACAGAACATGGACAACATAGAGAAAAACAACAAAATTCTTACCTGTAGGAAATGTTTCATTACTTGTCTTAACAGACTATGAGAAAGCTAATTTTTAATTTGTAACAAATTAGGGTCATAACTTTAATTAATTATTCGCTGTTACATGTATTATTAACAATCAAAGTGCTGTTTTAAAGTAATAGTTGCTTAATTTAAATGTTTGTTAACTTCTAGCAAACCTTTTAAACAAAAGCTTTGCTAGAAGAACCAAACATTCAAAAGAGTATTCTCAAAATTTTAAAATATTTGAATCGAAATCATTTGAACAACCGGTAAAAACATGGATCAAACTTCATATACAGTATTACAATATATTCCCCATCTACAGGCGACGTGAAAAATTATAAATCCGATCAACCTAATCCTATTTGTATTGCAAACGTGTAGCTTTTGTTTTTTTTCTGAGAAAACTCAACCCGTGCGATACAGAATCAGTGTTATTATGGGAAATGTAAACGTTAACACATAAATAGCAAAATATGAATAGAATTTACATTGATTGTGGATAAAATGTGGTATTCTTACGTAAACTGAATAGTAAGTTTATAGTGACATTAAATTGACCAGCTAGCTAACAGAACAAAATTATTATCGTCTCTTTATTATATGTACAATGTCGAAGAAACGTATTATACACATTAATGTTATATAAATTCACCTAGGTATGTACTTCAACAAATTCAGGGTTACATTAAGTATATCCTCCGACTATTTCGATAAAACCCAGCAGCAGTAAGAACTGAAACAAACACTGGAATAGCACATTTAACTGTGCGATCGTTAGCGTTGGGACCGGCGACGTGCGAGCGACAATTGGTGCTCACTACTCGATATGCAGATGCTCCCTCGTTAACACTCCCGTGTGAGCCTGTAACCGAGCTACGGCTAGTGGTATTACTGACGCGAATGTTGTAACGTATTGTTGCAAGTCCTCGAGGATTGTCTAGCAAAAATTCTGCAAACATCTTTTATATTAAAAAGCTTATTCTAAAAAACTAATAACACTCTTGAAGATCACTTTTTTGTAATGTTCACTTCACTTTGGCATATGGTAAAAAAAGCTTTGCAAAATGATTTGTAGAAAAGAATCGCTGTTACATTTACAAACATTCTATTTTATTTCAATTTCATTACCTAGGAAAGCAAATAAACAATTTAGTAATATTGACTCACAATCTCTCTCAATATTGCATACTATTAAGTTATATCAATAATTCATTTCTAATAGTCTAGCTAGATCTAATCATAATCAGTAAGTATGCTACTGAGACTAGCATTTACTTATATTGTAATCCATGTTAGCAATAAAATAAATATATACGGCATTTATACAAAAATACCTCTGAGCCACAAGAGTAGACAAAAGTATAAATATTTACAGTATACACTATATGAGTGATCTTAAGGGAGTTGTGTTCACTAGAAGTATTAGCAGAAGCGGCGATAAAAATAAAACAATGATTTCATTGCCCAACTAGTTATATTTATTTATCTTATAAATCTAAATCCAAATAAATAGGGCCCTTATTCCAAGTGTAATTACAGTCATAACCTAAATTCACGTTTTAATTTAGTTAAAGTTGTTCTTCATTGACAGTTTCTCTAATGGACTAAGGTACTGTGGGGTTGGCAAGTCCACTCATGATAGAAAACCCAAAAAAGCAATATTATATTATTAAGACACTTAATATAACGGACACTGTGCGTAAGTATTTACTAACATTCGCCCAAGAAATCTATGAATCTACTTCCTAATTTACTTGGAGAATTCTAATATCACGGCTAGGTATACTCGCCGAGGTTTATTACTTTTATTGTGTTGTTAAGTTGAGGGTCTCTTGAGCTCCTGCGTATATCACCGAAGGGTTGACTCGTGGTTCGATCGAGGCTTGTGGCAATAGTTTTGGGACATGATATTAACTTTCTGTTTAACTACCACCTTTTTCATATCACGGAACTCACTGTAGACAAATAGTTATAACATGTAACAAACCGAACTAAAAAATAGACCACGAAAAATTTTTTTATGTTTATTTTATTTCTACATTGTCATGTTTAACCCTACAACAGTCGTAACGTTGTTTGTCGTAAATATTCGGAAATTGGAAGTAAAAATGGTCGTAAAAGTGATGTATTTTGATTGTCATTCTTATTCGGTCACTTTATACTGATGTAATGTTATTATTATATATGTATACGCACCTGATATGAATAAGTTAAATCCCTTCTTTCTAGACAAAGGTTTTTACGATTATTGTACAGTACATTTTATAATGACTCTGCTTTTATAATCTAAAATTGATACACTGGTGATGAATGACGCTAATTTATATTAAAATTCGATGCTAACTGTTGAATTATATTCTGTTATTGAATAATCTTTAGAGAGACTACGAAATATTGTAGTAGGCTAAAGCAATGTGAAGCTCGGTGGCCACACTTCAGGCAGATAATATTTTCAGTTTGTGGTTAGGATTATTAATTTAAACACGAGCTTAGCTCGTGTAGAAATTCACCTCAGAAATCCCTAAATTACCTACATTTTATAGAATTCTGTTTTGGTGTACCTAAAGTCAGATCATAGATCATAGTTATGTAACTTACACTTATCACAAAGAAGAATTTAAATATTAAAAACAGTTATAGAAGCAATTTCTATAATCTTAGCTGCCAAATATACATAGATTACAAAGATAAACTACAACATTATTCAAGTTCAACAGTCTAATTGTTAAAAACAAGTTTGCTACTTCTCATAAATAAGTGTTCCGCTCATAATATTTCGTAGTTCAGTTTGTTCGTACAAACTTTACACGCCACAGGCGTTCCCTATAACTTATAATAAGCTCTTATTGAGCCCCGCCCTACCTCGTTTATAAAACAATTAAAATGTATTTCGTGGCGAAAAGCGGGCTAAACGGTCCGCTTAAGCGACAAGCGGTTGAAGAACTTCACAACTAGCTAATACTAACTCTTTGTTTCATCGTTACCAATGTCAATGTGATCAAAGAATTGGTAAATCACTATTCGCTACATAGTATGTATGAAACAAAGACGCTTTCTGTGTATGTATCCTTATTTATGCTTAAATCATTAAATATACGCAACCGATTCTCATGCAATTTTGAATAGATAGATTGATTAGAGAGGAAAGTTTAATGTATGCATAATTGCATGTGCGAGAAATACAATGTGCGAGAAAAGCCGGAACTAGAACAAAATACATAAAAGAAATGTTCTGAGATCAAACATCGTAACCTACTGCAGGCAGACTTTACAACATAATATCAGAAATATTAATATTTTTTAAATATCCTTGTGACAAATTCATATTAAAATATCAAAATTATTATTATTACCTCTATTGAAACAAAGCTATCCAATTTTAATATTAATTATAAAACGCTGTTATTACAAACTTGAGCCCTGACATTCAAAGAGCAAAGGCTTTTGTCTGCTGGTCGGTTTGTGCGTAATTTTATTTCGTTATTGGACATTGAACATTGTGCTGTTTTAATATAATTACCCCGCCTCAATGGGACCGGCTTTATTTTGTTCACTTTACTTATGCTGAATTTACAAACACCTTGATAAAGGTTTTCGCATTTTGTTATTAATTAAGAAATTTCATTAATTTTGTTACATTGTTTTGTAATTTTCCGCTTCATAATGTTTAGAATCTTGCTTACTTTCTTCTTTGTGAAATTTCTTAATTTTCATTAAATAAACCAATTAAGGATCTTTTATACCTATTTAAATTTTATTTGTTATAGAATGAGGCGATTTTCCCGCATTCAATAATTTGGCTTATCAGAATTTTAGAAAGATAAGAATTATAATGACTTTATTCTGTTACTGTGGTTACTGAATGAACACAAGAAAGCTTCATAAATTAATTTGGATTAAAGCTTAACTCAGTTTGAATACCAGCGTTTTCTGCAAGGCGTTGAAATACTATTCTCTATTCTCGAGTGCTGCTCGTAAACCGACTGATTCTTAACTAATTCAGGAGCCGTCGTCGACAATGTCACTTTCTCGTAACGTAGTCAAATTAAATACAAGTCACTGTTGAATTGCAATTTGAATACCATTCTCTTATTGCTGTGCACTTTGTTTGTGCATTAACTCTGTACCTACATTGAATCCGAGTGGATTTAATGCGTTTTTAACATTTTTTTCATTTGAAAACAAAATTACGTAATAAAAGGTTTAGCAGTATGGTCAACATAAATCTGTTCCGATATTTTTCAAAGCGTGACTAATTTTGATCCTAAATTTGATAAGGTCGTACCAAGAAATGTACTTTAAACTAAAAAGCAACATAGAAGCACGATTGAAGAAGTCCTCGCGACGGCCACAAGGAGCGTTCTCTCATTCCCCAACAATGCACTGGAGTTATGTCGCAATTGACCTGCAGCTGCTGAAAGCGTCCGACAAATTGCAAATCACATTTTACAAAAGCTGAGCAATGCATATTTTGAAGTGGAAGAATTTATAGAGATTCAACGTGTTATTTGACGAGCTTTTATGTCAACTGAACTAGAAATTAATATTGAGGGATAATTCGATCAGTGACGCAATATTCTATTCAAAATATATACCCAGTCACATTAAAGCAATAGAAAGCCCGTACATTAGGTAACAAATAAATGAGTCATTAAAATTAACAAACTACGTCTCTCACATTTAGGCTAATTAAATTGATGAACGAACCAACTCCTCAAAGAAAATTTGAATTGCAGACAAAATTAATGATTTCATTCCAATTTCGCTATCGAAGATTATGGAACAATAAGATAATTATTTCGACCTTGTTTATCTTAACAATTACTATAGACTTTGATGTTTGTATATTATATTTTCATGATCTAGAACTATATTATACATAAAAAGTAAAATATTTTGGGGTGACAATTTGAAACTTACTTCACTATTTAATTCTTACTACAAAATAACAATCTATATAATATATCCATTTCATCATTTTTGTCAAATATTTACTTTAGTTATAATTTACCATAGAGTTATTTTTACTGTTATATAAAGTACCTGTAGCAAAATAGTATGTAAGTGTATCTAAGTACAAATAATAGAAAAGTTATGAAGACACTTAGAATTGTCTCGTCTTGAAAAATAACGGAAATATTTGCAACTCATTCTCTCACAATGAAAGCAGAACTCTGTGAACTGTTGAAAAGTTTATTACAAATTCTCTTAGAACGATAGGGTGTTTGGTTTAGATGGAGTCAAAGTCAAGTCAAAAGTATCTTTATTCAATTAGGCCACATAAAGTAACACTTTTAAATCGTCATGGTATTACAAAACATTTACCACCGGTTCGGAAGGCAGTTTCTACAGAGAAGAACCGGCAAGAAACTCTGATAGTCGCTCTTTTTAAAATAAGAACATACAATTGTAAATGTAAACGAAAATGGAATATAAATTACAAACTAAAATTGAATACCACTAGCTGCGCAAATACATACTAGCATAAAATGCGTATACTGAATTTAGAATTAATCTAACAATTCACCAATTCGCGACGGAGACGAATTTAAAAAAAATCGGTACAACCATTCACGACTAACTAACCACATACATTGTACAGAATTATCCATACTAATATTTTAAATGTGAAAGTGTGTTTGTTTGTTTGTTTTTCCTTCCTTCACGCCGTAGCTCAGCTAATCAATCGACCTGATTTTTGGAATACAGTTAGTTTAAAAGATGGAGAGTAACATAGTTACAAAGTAAACTGGAATAAAGGGTTATAAGCGGCGAAGGGGGAAAGTCCACGCGGACGGAGTCGAGTGCAACAGCTAGTTTCTTATAAATCGCCTAAATACAAAGTTTCAGTTTATCTTTGACATTAACGAAAAAAAAATTATCTCCTATTTCATAGCTTTCAAAATTTTGTGAACTGTTAAAAATACTGACATGCATAATGTGCATTAATCAACATTAATTCTTTATTTTTCCTACTGTATTCAATGTCCAAAATAAATGTTTTAAACATAATAATTTTCTTTGACTCAAAGAGATGTAATATTTTACCTCATCGTTCTTAAAATAATGTCGCATTTCGCGTTGGATCTCTTTGATAAACATGGAAAAGCCATAAGAGTCTTCCTTAATTAATATTTTCAAAAGCACGCTGTAATTAGAAGGTAAGTGAAATTTTCGTTAATCCAATGAGCTTTTCCCGAATTTAGAGATTATGCTGAATATAATCACGAACTCGAAAGTACGAAACACCAATCTAAATTAATCAGGTGACTTATTCCTCGTCTTAATTTCCAAACTGGCAAATCTCCTTGAAATTCGAGTTATAAGACGAGCTTGCGTAGCTAATGTGCTTTTACAGGTACTTTGACATAATTAGTCGATTTACTGCATATTGCAATGGCATTCGTAATAAGATAAATGAATTTCTAATATTTTGCAGTACGTACTTAGACAACGGTCACGTATCTAAAGCGCATAAAATACAAAATCATACAATTATTGTTCTTAATGCCTAAATAAGGCATAAATTATTCTTTATATAATTAATGTAAAAGACGATTGTGGTCTCACACTTTGTTATGCTTGATAACAAATATTTAGGTATGGAAGGGGTATATGAGTTATAAAATTCACGATTGTTACCAGTCTTTTAAAATTCAAACAGCAATAAAATTTTACTTCCGTCCTAAATCGATGAAAAATAAACGACATTTCTCTTTTCGGAGAGCGTTTTCATTTATTTTTTATTCACATATAAATTATGCTATTTATGAGTTGACCATATAGTTATACGTGGTCCCATTAAGTTATATATTATCTACAGTTTTACTCACTAGTGAATGTTTAAAAAAAATTAACTGATATTTTTATTAAAAATTAACTGAAATTGAAGTTTTTAGCTCAAATTTTATTTTTTAGCAAAAACAAATATGTAGTAAAATACACGAAGAGATGTTTATTATTAAGATTATGAGTTTTATTCAAGAATGGCGAGCAAAAAACTGTTTGAAATATTAAAAAAACCAATTTGTGATATCACGGACGCGAATAAATCCCTACCAACATGTCAATATAACGTATTGTTTACACCACTTCAGTCATCGAAAGCTCATACATCAAACTCACATGTTAAATTTGGTAAAGGGTGAAGCGCCAGTGGATTCCGCAGAATTACAGTTCAGTTTGTGCAATTTTTTTTTAATTTACACATACATAAATCACAGACTTTTTTAATATGTGGAATAAGTCTATACTCTTTAAATACGTCAAACTCGTAACAAAACTGAATAATTCCTATGCTCACTTGCTATTTAATATACATCTTTCTAAAACACTTATAATGTCAGGTTATTATAACGCGCTTATTTTTGCGGTCATAATTTTTATTATTCATTTTAAATTAACTACAGGACTCCATCCATCGTTCAAAGAGCGTCAATATGAAGAGCTCTCATTCGCTCTCGGCGTCGTAGCCTGCTCGGCTTTACATCCCTGTTTGAACAATTATTGAATTAATTGGCGTATTGCCCGTAATGATAAAGTACTAGATGAGGAGGAAATTGATGAGATTGGGGCACGCCAGTGTGCTCAATATTTATTAGCATATTTACACGTGAAAATTCTTAACAAAGTCAAACTGCCATATAGCAGGTTGTATATAAAAAATATTATATTTATCGTAATGCCAAATCGTTCTGAAAACATATTGTGATAAAAGTGAAAAATACTTATGAATTTCAAAGCAAGGGTAAGTTATAAATTGTATTATATTAATCGTAATAATAAAAGTGCTTTGCATTTTAATATCAGTTTCCCACATAGGTACAACAGATATTCACCAAACGTACCAACCACATTTCCGCGAAGGTATTCCTACATGAATTTTGGCGAAAAACCAGAGCCCATGAGGCTTGTAGCTAAAGGAATGTGGCGTAGGTTTTCAGTTTTTTCCTTTTAAATTTTAAATGGGTTCCATGATTTAAGCTGAAGATTTTTAATATTTTTTATTTCTAAATGGATATAAGGAGTAATAAAAATTATGAGGTTGAAGTAGCTTCAAAGTAGCTCCTAAATATGATATAGAAAATTAACTAATTTAATACAAATATTTTCCTGTTTACATCTATCTATAAAGGAGCAAGTATCGTAGCAACGTTTACGTAGATAATTAATTTTATTTAATTATGATGCCTCTCCACAAAAGATTCTTTGCTGAAGAAGGATGAGAAGCTGCTTTTACACATTGTTGTCAGAATAATAAAACAGACAATGTAAAAAAAACGCTTAATGCGTTTCTTGTCAAAGTTAAACAATGATAATTTTTATTAGGGCAATATTTTCTACCACAATTTTGTGTTATTATTTATTTATTCTATATCGCCTAAAAGTGTTGTTTATTCAAACTTAAAATATACTTCTGGTATAATAATCTACAATTTACTAAGCTTTAGATAATGGATGAAGGATAAGTTATAATTACTATTTTTATTAAAATTCATTTAAGAACTGGAATTCAGCACATTTCAACAAAGTACGGCAGGCTTTTCTAATGAACATAATACATGCTTTGTACTAAACTATATCAGCATACCAATAGAGCGTCCTTATGTAACCTGAATTCAATCGAGCAGAGTATTTGAATTCAATTTAACCACTTCTCAAACAATCTCTCGTCAATGGCGCGCCAACATTTCAACTCCTTAGCTGAGTATACAAAATGTACAATCGCGTTGAAACCCAGATAAAACCTTCAATTAATTTCAGTCTGGCTAGATCCTACGTTCGCAATTAGAAAGCCAGTCGGCTCTAGGATCGTTGGTAATTGAAAATCAATTAAAACAATGGTTTGATTCTTAGAGAAATTTATGTCAATGTAAATTTCCCGAAGATTTATTATATAGGTAGGCACATACTATGGCCAATCAAGTTTAACTAAAAATAGGAACTTTGAATGTTTTGTTTTGTACATAAAACGATTCAAATAACAGAATCGAAGAAACGCAAGAAAAACCATCAACTCGAGAGCTTTATGAAAGCATATTTTTTATAACCCAATTATCCGCGACACTGACCTAATTGTATGTCAAAAGTTGACAAATATAGAATGGGGACAACTGTAATTGAACGGAACCAATGAATTTGGCCCAAAAGACAAACTAAGAAAATATTATTTGTACAAACAATACTTATGATTTATTATTTTATTATTAGACTTTAAACATTTCAAGTCTTTTTCTTTTCGTTTATACAATGAAATAAAAAAGTAAATAAAAGTACTGTTTTATAATCGGCTTTTTCGGATTTTCGGCTTTCTTAACCTAGCTTGAAGATAAAATAGTTCAGAGAGACCAGTTTACAGCTTGCTATATTTATGCGCAATATACGAGTATATTAGCATTAGAAATCACCTCTGTATTTAAACTGGCAAAATTTTTATATATAATGCGTTTTTAAAATACAATATTTAAAAATAGTACATAACAATACGTATTGTTGTCATAAGTAGTTATCTATATCTATACATAAGTATAATAAAACCGTAACGAGTCGCTGTCTGTACATGAAAGATATATGAGAAAAAATATTATAGGAGACCTTTATTAACGCAATAGAACCTAAAGCAATGATTTTTGGAATTTTTGTCTGTTTGTTTGTGAACACTAATCACAGAAACGGCTTATCCTATCTAGATGGGGATGGGGGGATTTTGAATGATATATTGTGTTCAATTCATGTCAATCGGGTGATAAATAAAAAAGTTATGGCAATTTAAAGAATCGCGTTGAATTTGCTGAATGTTTGTTGGCGCAGGTTAGGCATTTTCAAAAATGCTGCCCAAAGTCACTTTTCTACGCGGGTGAAGTCGCTGGCACAGCTAGTAAACAATATATACAAAGTAATAATACGAAGTCGTTCTCTGCTGAGTGTTTGTACTCCGTCCCGCACGTAGTTGTTACGTGTAACGGACGTAGATGTGGATAATGAAGTTTTTCTAGATAGACATAAAAGTTTTAAAGTATAACATTTGTTTGAAAGTTTCTAGTTATTAATATACAAAACTAGATAAACAACCTTCCTTTTATAGAACCTACATGCATTCGATATATATGTACTCGTATGTATGAAGTACTTATTTTTATCTATATGGTAGGGTTTGCATTAAAAGCGAGAAAAATCGCACGCATATACTTTACACGTGTTACTTTACACGTGTTAAAGAAATTAATCACTCTATCTATTTGAAACCGTTGCGTAGTTTCAAAGATTCACGGAAAGCGACTTATTTACTATGTATAAAATGTAACAGTAGTTGCATGTAACAGTAATTTTGATTAGTTCTAAGGACCTCCTATAGATGGCGGCGTTTCCGGTGTATAACCTTACAAAGTTTGACACCTAAGTTGCATTAATATCGTTAGATGGCCCTACATTTAAATTTATAAATATAAATAATATGTACGTTTTTTCGTAATTGAACATAAATTGATTACATTGATGTAAATTCTGTGTTCCTTATTATTTATCGGAAACATATTATTAAGTTCATAATACTAAAACATAAGTTAAAAAACACTTTAATATACTGTATGTATATGTTAAAATTTTTATTAGTTATCTATTTATTTTTTATTTATCTTTTAAATGGTTCAGACGGAATGTATCTGCCGCAGCATATTTAAATAGAAAAAACAAATTCATACTTACGCCGAATCGATAACGTCTGTGTGAACTTGATTAACTTTGCTTTTATGAAAAATATGATAACAAAAACCTTGGAGCATAATAATAACGTAAAAACAAGTTAAATAAAAGCTTGTAAAATTAAGAGGTTAGGATTGTTATTGTTAGGTACCAAGACTTGAACTAAAACTGTCACATGTCACGTACTTCGCTTTGACAATTGGGGTTTGACATTTAGGTACGTTCCACTCAATGCTCGCGACTATTCTAACAGACTTATACTGGAATACTGACACGCAAATTAAATAAAATTAAGTAAGACAGAAATCAATCCCATTTGTCAGTTCGCCATACAAATCTGTCAAAATAACTAGATTTGAGACATGCTTAAATTTGATTACCGTTTGAGTCGTCGTCGTCGTCGTCTCAGCCGCTGGACGTCCACTGCTGGACATAGGCCTCCCCCTTGGACCTCCACAAATACCGGTCGGAGGCGACCTGCATCCAGCGTCTTCTGGCGACCTTGACAAGGTCGTCTGTCCACCTTGTGGGTGGACGCCCTACGCTGCGTTTGCTGGTCCGTTTGAGTATTCAGTCTTTTTAACAATATAGATAAGCAAAGTTGCGATCTACGATGTGTCCTTAAGATGTGTCATGTCTGCTGAGGAGCAGTCTAACCTTATTAAAAAGATCCAAGAATTAGAATTTCGTACGAATTTTTATGAACGACTTATATATTTACACTCAAATATTAGGTTCTTAATATATATGTATAAGTAATTTTAGTAAGTAGGTATCAATTGCAATAAAATCTCTACAACATTTGATATATTAAAAAAATACATTTTATAGCCGTAATAGGCATTTTTTGTACGCTGTTTTGTTTATAAGGTGTATTTGTAAATATTAAATATAATTTTAGGACGGAAAACAATACAGTGATAGAAGCTCGATTTAAATATGAAACATCTCCTATTACTCACATTTCACCCTATTCATCTTCAAAGGATTTGTCACCAGGAATCCGTGTATTTCAGCGTGCAAATAGTAACATTTTAATCAAGATATCGATTAGCGGTGGCCTCGATAAGGGAATTACGTCTCGTCTGTATCAGAGCGATGTTTATTTATTCCAAACGAGTGCTTCGGGAAATAACTCAGGAAAGAGTCCCCATTTCTTTCTGGTCAAAGAATAATGCTAGAAAAACATTATAAATAAATATAATGTGATCATAACCATACATATAAATATCTAATAGTAAGATTACTAGCACCCACGGTATTTTTGCTGGTACGTACCAACATGGTAAGTTTTCCGTTCTGACATAATGGCCATAGATATATTGCTATCAATGATATAATTATTAAGTTCCAATCGGAAATAAGGTGTTAATAAATTAAATTTTATTTAATTTATTTAAACTTTTTTGAATTGGAAACTCTTCACGTACCAAGAACAAAGGATTGAAAATGTTGTACTCCGACCACTGTCTTGTAGACTGTATCTTCTTTGATGTGAACAAACAGGTAGAACCATTAGCATAAGACAAAAGGTACCAAGAGGAGACAATAGTTAATAATTAACAGATAGCAAATCATTTATTATGGGTAACTCCAATTTCTAAAACAGGTCCTGTCAGTTTTACTTTGATCCCTTAGTAAGTGGCCTTTAATTTTACAAAGAGATTATTATGGGACCAGCTACAACAGTCTACGGTATATTTTGTCGATCATTATTCATGAAATATGTACGACCGATTCACTGTAATAATTGGAGTTACCGTTAATTAATGATTTCATTATAATTAACACGTAGACGATATAACGCAATGAGTTGTACCTACATCAGCTTTTTATTGAAATTGGCATACAAGCGTATTTATTACAAACACATCCGACTAATCGGTATTTTAAAGTATTCTTGATTAATCATTTATCACCAGAATATTTCTTTGAGTATTTTTATATTGATTTTTTATTATTTTCAAAGACAAACAAATCCACATAGAATTCAAGTCTGTACTTTATTTATTTATTTTTATATAATAGGAGGAAAACAAACAACGCATCAACTGATGTTAAGTGATAAGCGCCGCGCCGACCATGAGTACGCGCATTGTCACGAGAGTGTTGTCGGCCTTTTAAGGATAGGTGCGCTCTGTTTTTTTTACTTAATGTACCTAATACAACACGATACTACACCATTTCCTTCTTCGAGAACATTTCTTCAAAAGTATGCCACGCTTCTTATAATCTAATAATTAAATATTGAAGAAAAAGTCAACACTGCTCTTTAATCTTTGAAAGAAGCAACGTTGGCGAAGATTAGTGTTTACCAAGCCGCCGCAAGAACCCGGATTAAGGAGACCGAGTGTTAGCTACATTAGTACGACCAACGATTTAGTTAGGGTTGTCTAGCTCACAAGTCTTTTAAATTCCAACTAAATATGCATGAATTACTAATTTTTTATTTCCTATTAACGTTGGAAAATTTAATGAAACAATAACCCCCAAATTACATACACACTAGCTTTTACCCGCGGCTTCGCTCGCGTGGAATTAGAAAACTTGAAGAATTTTGAACTTGATGTTTTTTTAGGACCAAAGGACCACCTTTTCAACTAACTGTATGCCAAAAATCAGGTCGATTGATTGCTTAGCTATGGCGTGAAGGAAGGACAAACAAACACACTTTCACATTTAATATTAGTATGGATAAGTGTTTTTAAAACTTTACTTAAACAGGAAACACACTTTCACATTTAATATTAGTATGGATAAGTGTTTTTAAAACTTTACTTAAACAGGAAACACACGTACTACAGAAATGCTTAAGAAAAATGCGTCATTAATCAAACCATATCGATCTATTAGATCTAAATTTCTAATGAAACTGAGCTTCCATTTACAACCAATTTAATATGCCTTTGGTGTCGTTCAATACAAATTAATAAAGCTGATACGATCAAGAATTACTGAGAGCTTAAGGCAATACTGAAGTTATGCTAGTGAATGGTCTACAACTTCGAAGCTTAGACATCAATGAAGTTTCAAGAGTAATCAATATGTACGATATTGTTATACATATATCGTTAGTCAATTATTATGTTGCAAAATTCTCAAAAAAAATGTTTTATATGTTATCATTCCAAAACTTTGAACAGCAACAGTGATAGAAAAAATAGAAATTTTATTTTATAGCAGTAGGTATTCATTTTCTCTAAATACTTACTCCAAGTAATTGTATGCATATAAAGTTTACGATATTGCCAATTACCTTACGTACTTCCTTCCATATTACGAAAGAAAACTCAAATAAGGCACAATTATTATTTAAATGTTGAAACAGACATCGTATGTTAAGTAAGTGAAGAGCAGCACGATTTGATGTGTTTTATTTACTCACATTCTTACAGAACATTCGAGTACAGAATTCCACATTTAGGTAACACATTTAAAATATCTTGTTTCATTAGCTTGGATAATATAATATTTTTAACACTTACAATACCTATTTATATTTACATTAACATCACCTTACACTTTAACTAATATACATTTTAAACGTTTCTTCCTGCATTTGTATTCACCATTTCTTGACTATTTTCATCACGTTTAACACCGTGCAACAATTCTTGAATTTCCCTCAAGTTTTTACCCTTAGTCTCAGGTAGCATAAAAAATACAAATACAGCACCAATGAATGATATCAATGAATAAAACCAAACAATGCCTGCACGACCACTTTTACTTTCGATTTCTCCAAGCATTTTGCCCACAGGATATCCAATAAAATTCATGCAATCTAGCAATACAATTGTCTGCAGTCTCACGTTTATAGGAAACATTTCACCTCTGAACAAGTGTTGGAGAGTATAAAAACCCGCGGACGCAAAGAATACGGATATAACGATTCCAATAAACAGCACTAAGCCAAAGATTTTAAGGGTATCAGGGTGTACGGACACTACGTCGCGGAGGTAATAGTATGCTCCCACAATTGTGAGAGGTGCGGAACAACCGATATGCGAGAGGATCATCAACTTTCGACGTCCTAATGTATCCACTAGCCACGCTGAAATTAGACCTGCAAATATTTTTTATATATTCACCATATTATATGGTTAGTTACAAACAATGCATACCTATACACTATATTAATATGTTGTTGATGTAATTAGAAACTTCAGCGTTACGTTACATCCTGACCACTTCTTAGTAATAAACCTCCATTCGTGTTTAAAAAAAATACATGCACTTGCAGACATGAAACTCTTAATCTTAAAATATTTGTCTCTTGCGTAAAATATATCGTTAACTTTCTTTTAAGTTTAAAAGTTAGAGACTCAAATAAACGCAACGACCATTTATTAATCTTCAAAAAATATTTAATCATAATCTATAATAAATGATGTACCTACATCTACAGTTACAGCATTTCAAAGTAGATTTTACCCTATAGTATAATAAGATATAATCTCAAAATAAAGAATGGGGCTTTGCGTATAGTTTTTCCATTTGAATTATCCCAATAAGCTTCTTTCACAAATACGTACCTCCAATACAATCGACACTCAGGAATATAACAAACATGTTGTCAAATGTAATGTATAAGTCGCTGTCGTTTATAAAATCAAAGTAATAATTTCGTATCGCACTAACTCCGGACATCATGTAGATAATACGCATGCCTAAAATTATACAATTTTTAAATTAAATGTGTTATATTCTTATTTAAGTGTTCTAAAAGCATATCAATCAGACTTACCAAAAACAATAAATATAGCTTTTAGGTTCTTTAGATAAAATAATGCTAGCCACGGATTAGAACTTTGCATTTCCATCTTGACGTGGGATTTTATATCTTCCAATTCTGTATCCTTAAAAAAATAAGATCTTTAATCAAAACAATTACTAAATGTTTATATTGAAAAGGTACAATCATCGAAATGCAAATATATATATAGGTACTTACAACAGAGTCTTCTTTTCGTAAAATTAACAAAGCATTTCTTGCTTCGTCAATTCTGTCACTTTTGACGAGGAAATATGGAGACTCTGGTATTTTAAAGCAGGCACAGAAGCATAAAAGTGGCAAGAAAATTTGCCAAAAATTGAACCCTCTGTAAGACACTAAAGATCCAATGCCAACGACAAAGAGAAGACCAGCGTACTTTAGAGTTTTGGTGATAGCGTACAATCTGCCTCGTATGTCCGGATCAGCCATCTCAGCAAGATATATTGTTACGGACTGGAACAAAGGGCAACAAATCATGAAAAAGCCTATTTTGTAAAGAAATTTTTGAATTTACATACAACTTACAATAACCATAATTAATTTAATTAACTAATAAGAAAGCCCCTTGGTTTAAAAAATCTAATTCTGTCAAATGAACATACCTAATTAAATTAAGTAAGTAAGTATATTTAAAATGAATAATTAATAGATCCATAAAATGATGTACAATCGACAGACAAAAATATCATTATTTTGTAGGTATGCATATCTTTATAATATATCACTTAAGGAAAAAATAATATACATACAATCGTAACCATGGTAAAGCTTATGGACCAGAGAACTCTCATTATATGCAGCATCCATTCATCATAAGCTGTAAATGCTAATATCTAGAAGAAACAAAACGTATATTGTATAAATGACCAGTTTTATATAATAAAGACCTTTTAAAAATAATTCAAAGACTCCCATTAACTTTACATGTAGTTGGTATAAAAATAGAGAAAAATTATCGGCCGCTGCACGCGGTTGTACCGTCCCCACGAAAATACCGGGATTACCCCAGGATCAATATCAGCTGCTAACTAAAATTCAGCTAAATCCGTTTCGCAGTTTTTGCTTTTAAAGATGTAACATTAATGAGGAAGGAAAGTAATAAAGATTTACCGTTCCACAAAACGCATATACAGCGCTGTGTATCAAGGTATGACGTCTTCCGTAGCGGTCACACACGCATAACGTTATGAGACACCCCAACACGTATCCTAATGACTGCGTATAGTACATCCAAGACAAGTATTTCCTCTATTGAAAAAAAAAGTAACATTAAAAATTAATGCGTACAATTTAGCTTGAATGAACAATCGGTACAATCTAATAGCAAAGCAACAAATTAAATTATTAAATAGGTAATAAATTAGTATATAAATACTCACAACAGCATCTCCGGAAATTCGCGTCTCATCCCTAAACATCTTTGATACCATTGGTGTTGACCACCCGGCAAATATTCCCATTGCAGCAGTCGTAAGTGATACTGCAATATTTTTATCAAATTGATTATTAACTATACATTAATATAAATCGCATAAGAATATCAAAAACATCTCTGTCGATTTAAGAAAACAAACAGAACCTACAGCTGCGCCGATTAAAAAAAATCAACATCTTTACGGCTGCGTTTCCTCATTATAGAAGGATAATATATTTTAATATACTCGTACCTACTGATGTAGAGTGCAATTACTCCTTAGTAAACATAAATAGCTTGATATATTATAATAACAAAGGACTAATCTTTAGACGAAACAACGGCCTTTTCATGTGTTTACATCACGACTTTACGATGCGAAACGTTTGAACGATGAAACGTTTTCTAAACAAAATATTTTAAAGACGGAAGGCTATTACTACAGAATACCGACTTCAAGTATCTATCTATATTAAAGATATCATTGCGTTCGTTCGGTAAGTGAGAAAACCCAGGACCCATTTTTCCCTTCCCTTTTGTAAAAAATGTTTTACTTTTCCCCTATTTTATGCCTTGTTAGGCATTCGTATACATAAGGCACTTTCGGTATGCGATGTGCGACTGTTCATGAGAGGAGGTAGTTGCATATCATCAGGCTAGTTTTCTGCTTATAGCCGGCTATCACTTAAGAAGATTTGGCAATGACGCCAAAAATTACCTACGTATTAAAATGTTTTAGGATTTACATAAATTTCATATGTTGAACTTACGTGCACCTGCAATCGCATATTGTGTTTCTTTTCCTGGCTTCATTATCTAAGAAAAAAATACTCATATTACTATTATGATACATACAGGTGAAAATGTAATTTATAATACTCGTATATCCTATAGGCTATAAGACACCACATTTTTTGTGATACTCTATGTAATATTTACAATTTATAATATGAACGTAATTTCATTGTTGTTTTTAAATAATCTGAGACATAATCAATTAAAATAAAGAAAATTCAATCTATTCTTATATTAGCCGATATTTATATGATTTTCCTCATACCAATGTCATATATCGGTTAAGAATGCAAGAGGAAGAAGTTGTTTGTTTGTTTCTTGAACGCTAAAGCTAATAGGAACTAAAGCTATTAGGAACTACTGGTTCGATTTGAAAAAAATATTTTTGCGTTGCACAGTAAAAAAACACGCGATAAAATAAAATATAATTATAAAAATTTCATTTACGTTGAAATATTAAATTCTTTTAGAAACTTTTTAATTATAATAATAGAAATCGACGGCGACAAAGTTGCAAACAACATACCTATATAGTTAAGATATAATATAAAGTTGAAAAGATACTCCGTTATTAACTTTACAGTTTTTAGTTTTAATTTGCTGAAAAATCATTATATAAAATTATAAGTTTTCATATTATAAATCACTTACATAATTCTAATTTTATCTGTATATTGTGCACATTTGTTGTTTTTATCCCTTAAAATTACTCTTTCACTATTTCACTTTTATTTCATTGGTATAAATTCATTATTAATTTATCAGAACATTTTAAATAGTATATAATCTAATATGTAGTTTTAATTTTTGTAAATGAATTTATTTGAAAAAATATATGATCTTACGTCCATCCACAATAGGACATGACATTAAAATACTCACCAAGTACCAACCGAAACAGGTTTTTGCGCCGAAACTTAAACCGAACTTATACTTTATAGTCTTGATCTGAGTTTCGGCCAAAACACATGTAAAGTTTTTATTGCATACTGTACCTATACGATGTAGAAACGTATAAAAAGACGATAATTAAATATATTCATTAAAGTAACATTATTTTATGAATTCTAGTCGTAATTTTAAACCTATTGCCTATTGAATATTATAAGAATCAAAGACGTACTCTTTGTGGAAGACTTATCAAAACAATGCACAGTTAGACTTTAGATGTAACACTTCAATAGGAATCGTACTATATTGACCTAACGGCTCAGCTCTTCCGAGTGATAGGTTAATCTTTTTTGGTCTATCACTACATTAAAATTGTATCTTATATATATATATATATATATATATATATTATATATGTACTATACTGCGGGCGCTATGTTTCACTCGTTCCGAACCGGTTACATTGGAAACACCAGATCAAAATCTCACAACAGGAAAAACTAATGAAAAATACGAACCTATCATCAATAAATGGAATGTATTTATTATTTTTTAAATCATAAATGCCAATTGGATATTTTTTGGAGGATAATCGAATGATAAATATACATATTATATAGTATGTTATATTATGAGAAAAGCATTAAGAAAGTATAATTAGTTGTGTGTACTGTGTAAGTTTTTATTCGTTTGGAGCATATAAAGCACTCTCTAATATAAGATTTTAATATAGTATGATTATATTATATAGAGTATTATAGAGTATATTTCTCTTACTCTATTTAAAATGATACAATCACACAATTAATTTGTAAGTCATTTAATTTTAACAGTATTTGATATTACTACCGTAACAGAATCTCACGTAACCAACTGAATAAAACATACCTTTCCATTAAAGAGAAATGATGGCATTCCACAAAAAATATATTTACAATGGGGTGAGTTTTGGCGGGAATCTGATGGCGTCTATTTGTAAGATTACAAACGAATATTCAATCGAGATCGATTGAATATTCGTTTTTTGGTGCATAAAGTGATTTAATGTTAGATTGTGATAGTAAATCATGCAGTAAATTATCTAATAAGTGTCCAGGAAATGAAGAATTCATTCGTGAGTGCATATTAGCCGTTCCGATTGCACTAAGATTCGTCGAGGTTTTTCGTAAAGTTCACTATCACTTTACGAAAGGCAGAAAGAAACGAAAGAAAGGAAAGAAAGAACTTATAAGATTGCGACTGAAGGACATTGTATCCGTGGTCAAGAAATAAATTAAAAAAATATATATATTTACAAGGATGATATATGATGGTAGTTTTTTTTTTGGGATCTGTACATAAATTTTTCACAATTTACCTAATAATTAAAAGAAGATAGGTACCTACGTATATTTAAATATTTCACAAATTTTATAAACTTATATCTTCTATACGAGTTAAATATCTATATGAATGATTGACATTTGACAGATGAGATTATTTATCTGTATTCTGCGCTACCTGTCGTGAGTCGACCTTTCACGCGAAAGTGTCGTGTGGCATCACTGCCAGAGTAATAATTTTTAATTTGTAAATGCAAATTATTATTGTAACTCATTGTTGTATTAACCGTGATGTCAGAGCACGTACTCCCGGCAGAAGAGCCGATACGTTTTGTAGCGCCAGTTATACAAGATAACCCTACAGGATGGGGTCCTTGCGAAATGCCGGAGCAATTCCGAGACATGCCCTATCAACCATTTAGTAAAGGCGATAGATTAGGTAAAATTAGTGATTGGACTGTAGTTCAAGACAAGAAATACCAGAGTAAGTAATATATTATACATTTCAAGGCCTATCTTTTATATAATTCATATTTATTGAGAGAATTTATAGGTTATGCTTAAATCTTCTTTCATGTATTTAATTGGTACACATATCTCAATCCTTATCCTTATCAATATCTTTCTGTATACCTTCAGACAAATACGCATCTCAGTTCGGCGCTGGTTCGTCGTACGCATACTTCCATGATGAAGATGAGAGTACTTTCCACCTTGTGGATACTACGCGAGTGCAGAAGCCTCCATACCAGCGCGGACGTGCCCGAGGCCAGCGAGGACGCGGCGCAAGAGGCGCTCGTACTCCCGGCGGAATGACCACTTTAAGCAAAGTAAGACATTTGGTTTATTAGTACCTAATTACCACATCATTCATCCATCACAACATCATCTGATACATATAGATGTAAATAAAAAAGAAAAATTGTGAGTTTTTATAACTACTAGTTACATAGTTAAAACATAACTGTCACAACATGCAACTGGCAAATTGGTACCTATTAAGAAGAAAAATTAATCCTTTCAGCAAAGAGATCGTAAACTTGGAAAGAGATGGGGCCAAAGGGGTGCACCCATGAAAATAAGAGATGCATCAGTTACCGTGAGACCCACCTGGGTTACAATTGAGGATATGGACTTTCCTCGCCTTGCTAAGCTGTCCTTACCAGGAATCAAAGAAGGTATGTATTACTTTTTTATTATAAGTACAGTAAAATATTAAAAATTCATGCTCATATGAGTCAGCTAAAACAATCTACTGAATATTCACTCAACAATAAAGAATTCTTCCAGGTTTCATGTACCTACTATTATGTACCTTTTTAAGTGACTTGTCAGATTTTTCTCATTTTATCATTC
>JADANM010006710.1:4073776-4131579 GCA_026213755.1 Eurema hecabe
ATGTACCTTTTTAAGTGACTTGTCAGATTTTTCTCATTTTATCATTCACCACGAGAGAACTTGTGAAGGAATACTTAAATACTTTTCAATTTGTGCTTCAGTCTCCTTACAAAGGGATCATCCAGTTTCTTATTTAGATTTTTCATTATTATTGTTATAGATTACTTTAACAATGTCTATACACAATTTCTTGTTAAGCATCCTGCTACTACTTCCTGTGCCTTACTTATTTACTGTCAACCTAGTACAATTAGAAATTATTTGCAGGTGAGGACATTGCATGCTGTGGTACTCTGGAGTACTATGAAAAGGCTTATGATCGTGTTAATGTAAAACATGAAAAGTCATTACAACGCATTGACAGAATTTTCCATACTGTAAGTAAAGACCAAATATTAAATAAATAATATTTTATCTCCAGATTGTAATCTAGTATTGTATAAAATGTTACTCTTCCCATTTCTACCCCATTTACTATGGAAAAATTCTTATCAGCTGCTTATTTGCCCTTTATTATTTAAAAAAGATATGTTTTTGTATTCAATTTTAGGTCACTACTACTGATGATCCAGTAATTCGTCGTCTGAGTAAAACGGTTGGCACGGTGTACGCTACCGATACCATTCTTGCGACTATTATGTGCTGTACCCGCTCAAACTATTCTTGGGACATTGTTATTGAAAAGATTGGTGAGTTTTTATCAAAATATAATTCTCTACAGTAAATTGTATCAGTATGTAAATCAAAAAGATTTTTAAAATTTAGTATATCTTTTTGTACTCATTCTAAAGAATGATATGTACTACATGTTTAAAAATATACTGGAAATATTATCTTTTATTTGTATTTTAGGTGACAAGCTATTCTTGGACAAACGTGACAATACGGAATTTGATTTGCTGACTGTGAACGAAACATCAGTAGAACCTCCTGCTGATGATGGCAACTCTATTAACTCCCCCCGCAACCTGGCTCTTGAAGCCACCTTTATCAACCATAACTTTAGCCAACAGGTATAATAATTAATGAAAGAAATAATTCAGGACATTTATAAATAGTGCCATCTAGTCCCAAGCTAAGCAGAACTTGCGTTATGGCAGCTAGATAACAGCATAAATTATATATACAATACATAGTATGTTTAGAAATTTTATCATTATTATTATAAAGTAAATTTATACATTTCAAAGTTTCATTTAATATAATCTAGTAATCACAAAATATGTTTTGTTATTTATTGTCTTACATATTTTTAACAGGTTCTAAAATCTGGGCCAACTGAGCCTAAATACAAATTCCCAGAACCAAACCCATTTGTGTCAGAAGAAGAAGGTGAGGTGGCCTCTGTGGGATACCGCTACCGTAAATGGAACCTTAACAATGGAGTTGTAAGTTCTTCAATAAAGTCTTTATTCTATTCATCTTTTGAACTATTATATATTTTGTTTATAATAGATTATGTAAAATATATAGAATAGCATAGCATCGGATGTTTAAGTAGCATATATCAGTTATTTAAAGTTCTTAAACATTTCTCATTGTGAAATTTAGGTGTTGGTAGCCAGGTGTGAGCATGATGCAGTACTGCAAGGGCCTCAAAATGAGACCCAGTTCCTGACAATCAAAGCTCTGAATGAGTGGGACTCAAAGTTGGCCAATGGCGTTGAATGGCGACAGAAGCTGGATACCCAGCGTGGTGCTGTTCTAGCTAATGAATTGAGGAATAACTCATGCAAGCTAGCGAAGTGGACTGTTCAGGTATGTAATAAAACATATTTTTAAGTCCTTATTTATTACTGGTTTGTAATTTTAGTGCCTTTCTTTTTTGTTATTATAAATTAAATAAAAAACAAGCACTCGACTGATAATCTATTCTATTGTTACCAGGGAAATTATGCATAAAATTCTGTAATTGTTAAATTGGCACACAACACATGTGTTGGTGGTAATGAACTTTTTGTTCTCATCAACTTTTTAACATGTTTATTGGCAATAATTAAGACAAACATGGCCACTAACTATATGATGTAATATAAATGCCAAGTTTTTGAGTATTTATATAATTATTGAATATTTGCTTGAATTTTTGTAACCTAGTTTATTTCATCCACAGAGCATAGCATAATTTGTAAGCTAATAATATTCTTTTTGATGAATGTGCAGGCTCTCCTGGCCGGCTCGGACCAGATCAAGTTCGGGTACGTGTCCCGCATGCAGGTGCGCGACAACTCGCGGCACGTGATCCTGGGCACGCAGCAGTTCAAGCCGCACGAGTTCGCCGCGCAGATCAACCTCTCCATGGACAACGCCTGGGGCATCCTGCGCTGCATCATCGACATCTGCATGAAGCAGAAGGACGGTTAGTGCCATTGAGTTTGAGTTATTAAAGGGTATACTAAATTCAAGTAAAAAAAAACAGTATAACATAGTTGTACTGAAGTAATAATCACTCAATTTTATTCTTTGTTCATACAGTTTTTTTATATATACTGGCTTTGTCTTCGTTTTAATTATTTCTGTTCACTTTATTTATTTATACATAAATATGGCTATCAATAGCTTTCTAACTTAAAATATCTTGCCATGGTTGCCTGGAATATATCGCAACCTAGTGTTGATGTCGCCACTGATTGATCAAATTTTGTGCCTTTCTTCATCACCTTCAATGTAGCATTATATTTTTCACTTACTTAATTTTCAGGTAAATACTTGATAATGAAGGACCCCAACAAGCCCCTGATCCGCTTGTACGACATTCCGGACAACACGTTCGAGTCGGACGCGTCCGAGGAGAGCGGCGACGAGCCCGCCGACACGCCCTTCGCGCCCTTGTACTCGTACGGCAACTCCAAGAGGATTTAACCATACAACCGTGTAACCGTAACCGTAGCCTTCAGGAAATACTTTGTATGTGTATTCATGTATTGCTTTCTTTTATTCATAATAAATCACTTTGGTCACAGCGTCGTTGTTTTATTACAATGCTAGGTTTTCATAACCTTAAGAGCAGATATTACTGCCTTACTGTCTATTACTGTTGTTGATACTGTAATTTTAACTATACGATTCTCAAAAAAGAAAAGTAATTGCGTACTTGTAGATGTGTCCTATCCCGAGATAAAGTAATTTCATTCTAGTCAAAACAAAATAAGGGTTACTGGTGTAACTTTCTGTTCAGAGTACATTAATCGGTTATCAGTTAGGCAATGTAATAAGTGATGAGGTTTTATTTTTATATAATTCAATATATCTCGTTGTTTTCCTTCAAGGATTTATTAGAACGGCTTGTAAATGAATAAAAATAAGTTGTTGCTGGATTTTTTACTTCCTACATTTTTAAATCATTACAAACTAGCTGTTACCCAGCATATGTTAGTCAGCAACAGTGACTATTATTTTGAGTTATCGAGAAAATTCTATTTTTACCGTGTCAGTTTCTGCTGCTATCTAATAAATTGATAAAACTATAGTACATGTGAATCAAAAGTTTAAAAAGGAGTTTCATAAGTTTTACGGGATTTGCACGCTTGCACGATTCGCCGCAGCCATTTCCAGTTGAGGGAGTAAAAAAACGATTCGCTATAAAAGATAACAAAATATATTTATGATAAAAATAATTACTCTTTGACATCTTTCTCATTCTCTTTGTTCAATTGCTCGAGTTCAACAGCTTCTCTCTGCATATTATCTTGAACTTCTTCCAAAGACTTTCCTTTTGTCTCCGGCACAAAAAAGTAGATAAAAAATATACCGAAATACGCTATACTGGCAAATGACCAGAACACAGTGTAATGTCCGAACACATCTTTAATACCTTGATAAGATTTTGTTACGAGAAAATTAAAAATGCACGCCGCCATTGTGGCCAAGCTTGAGGCGACGGTTTTCACATTGATAGGAAACAGCTCTGCTTGTAAAATATATGGCAAATTTCCCAAACCGACGCTATACAGTATATTAAAACCCATAACTCCTACTAGAGGCATTGCAGAAATCGATGCTAACGTATCTGGGGGGAGTTTGTAGGCATCTTGCAAGAAGAAATAGATACCCATAAGGGTGATGGATAAAGCGACACCAATGCATGATATCAACATCAAAATCCTTCTCCCAAAATATCCAGCCAGAAATGTTGCGCCAATACCTGAAAGGATAAAAAAATATCAAATAGCCGCACAACATGGTTTAGTCCGTGTTTCCATAAGCAGTATTTTGGTATTATGCTAAATAACTTAAGGGATAGTGAGTAGTGACCCAGAGATAGTGTATCATTAGGAACATCGTAAAAGAGTTTTTGAAATATGTAAATAGATCCAAGAGTTTCGAAAACTTCAAATTTTCAATGACACTAACAACTCTTGTTTTCTGTGGAAAACTATAGTTACCTATATGATAGGTAATATTGTGTGTATAATACCAAAATTAATAATGCGTGGATACCTGATGCTAGTTGCACAAGGCCATAGATGATGCTAACATACGGCCCCGACACTGTACTGCTCTGACGAAATATGGGCTCCAAATATGCTTGAATTGCACACGCTCCCGTCATGTATTGCAGAATCTTAAGACCTTGACAAAAACAAAAATACATCAATGAATTATTCAACTCCGAATACTTATGCCGGATTACTGAAACGCAACTTAGATTTAAGTACATCTTAAACCGGTCCGATTTGACTGTTCGCCATACAATGCTGTCAAAATTACGAGTCTTAAGGCGTGCTTAAATTTTATTTGCGTATGAGTATTTGGCCGTTAGTCTCTCTTATATTATCTACTGGTGTGGTCTACGACAGGATGTAAAAACTTAGTTCTGAAAAATTGGAGAGTGCTTTCAGAAAATGATTCTGAAGATAATGAAAATAAACATGATTTTAATTTTGTACATATATTTTAACAAGCCGCCTCTCGCGTTTAATGCAACACCGCGCGCCCGCGAATTTCGCCACGCGTAGACACGCATTTTTGATTGGAAATTAGAAATCAAATTTAAAATATCTATTACTTACTTTTAAAAATCATATCAATGATATCCACTTAATTATAATCGTTGGGAATACTATCTTTTAGTTTTCAGGGTTAAGTCTTCTTCCGTATACCAGACAAGAAACAGAAAAACATTTTTTATCTGTACTAAATTGTTATTACGTTCTATTTGGTTGAACGTGATTTCTTTGTTGTAGCTATTCTGCATGTCGGTACCTAATTTTAGAAAAATTAGACAAAGTATGTACGTTTGTAAACGCCAAACACTGCGGTTGCTGTGGTTGAAAATAATCTTACAAATAAATACTTATCAACTTGCTTACAGCATACTAATTTTCCTACTTTACAACGTCTGCTGCTGAAGGTTAGCAAATAATAAAGATAACAATATGTTTGATATCTACAATACAAAGTCACTTCCACTTGTCTAAAGTCTATTTTAAAATATTTCCGTCAACTCAATCATTTATTTGCGCTTTTGAAATGTTGCATACGTTTGTGGCTATCAACATTTTACAAATACAATCTAAGTTTTCAAACATATATATTATTAACATATAATCCTTAAAACATGAATTTACTTGCCTGCTACGATATAAAGTGCTTTTCGGTACCTAAAATTAGTCAAGAGCTCCTTAAGAGTTGTTTTATTTTCCATACTCTCTTGTACATGCCGACGCATTACGGATAGTTGCTCATTTACAAACTAAAATAATGATACGTTATTTAATAAAATTATATAGTCACATAAATATAATATATTATTTATCACCATGGAAAACATTGAATTCTTAATCTCCAAACAAATACTTTAGATAAATTACATATCTTTAAGTCCAATTTAAACATTAGATATACCTATGTACAAAGGTGCTTTAGACAAATATTTAAAAATACATATATTCCATTACAATTCAAAGCCTTATCTATTATCCAATGGTTTTCATAAGATTATACGCGAGCGTAAACTGCTACCATTTACACTTCTAATAATTTATAATAATTTAAAACTTGTCATGTTAAAATTGTAAAGCTATTGGCGCAGACGATTTATATACAAGTGAATTAATTAGCGTTTACACTTACTGTTTCATCTTTAGTTCCTTTTATAATCATAAACACTTTCCTTGCTGCTTCTATTCGGCCGTCCTTCAAATGGTAATATGGTGATTCGGGAATCCAAAGGCACAACACAACGTATATCACTGATATAGCAAGAAGTGTCGAGTTAAGAGCGTTATATGATACGAAGGGACCAACTGCATACATAACAAGACTTCCCACATTAAGCATAACTTGTACCAACATTCCTAACGCTCCTCTTATTTCTTTATCTGCTATTTCGGTTAGGTACACCATAGTTACCTGAAAAAAAGTTTAATAAAGGATAATCACTTTCTAAGGATAAAGCAAGATTATTATATTAAAAAAAAAATTATTAATGCCTTACCACGGCAGTGATTCCGTTGCCCACTCCAATAATAATTCTCGCAATACACATGACCCATGGCGTTTTTGTAAACAACAACAATAGCTGAAATTTTTATATCATGTTAGACTTGGTTACACAGTACACTCCATAACTACAACTGGATATTATGATATCTATAGTTTAAGTTAATATCATCTGTTGATTAATGTCCAGGAATTCAGTTATATATCTACTTATTACGATATAACTAAAACCAACACAGACGAGAGTTTTAAATAAACGTTCATTGATATTAATCACATCAAGTATGTGTGTATGTACAACAATAGAAACCAATAACTTTAATTATGCATCAACAACATCGATTTTATAATTAACTAACGTCCTAGTTTTTTATTGATAAGTATTTCTCCATTTATATAATATGTACTTGAAGCATTGTTAAAACGTATAATTTTATACAAATAACGTTTAACGTACTACACCTATAAATCCTGGCACAAAGGCGGCAAGTACCGTTCGTCGTCGACCCACTTTCTCATTTAAAATCTGCCCGCAAATGCAACCAGGAAGAGCTCCCAAAGGACACAAAGCAACCACCCATGAGGTTTGTTCCTGTAATGTAATATTTATAATTATGGCTATATAAAAACTTAAAAAGTATGATTAAGTATGTTATAAATTTTGTGCATTACGTGTACAATACGAGTTAGATGTATTCCTACTTTAATGAATGATAAAACCCATTCGTTTCGTATACAGTATTATACACTATACACCAATGATATTTAAATATAATATCATTCGTTTACACTAATACTTGTTAAAATAATTTTCAGCATATCATAGATATCATAAAAATTCAAAGCATATCATAGAAGCTACATTTTCTCAATATATCAGTACTTATAAAAGATATATTAAAAAACATGATGTTTTATTAAAACTTCTTCTAGTTTATTGGTTAGCTCTTTCTAATGTATAAATTACCAGAAAATAACAAGAACAGCAAATTTATAAATTTCTTAGGAAATTTATAAACCTTCGTAGGATTCTAAACGAGAGACAAATTGTATTATTTTACGGCCACATTTTCGCAAATTTATCAATTTACCGAACTTACGCGTTAATACGTTACGCAATAAACAAACGCCATGTGCGCTCTGATTGTTTGAATAACTGTCAACATCAACCAATCAGAGAGCAGTGTGTTATTTTACGTATTTTAAAAAAGCGTAAAATTAAAAGCTTTTCTGTGATTGGTCGAACCATTTAGAATCTTATGAATGGATATTCGTTAGTTGAATTGATAAATTTGCGAAAATGTGCGAAAATTTCCTAGGAAATTTATAAATTTGCTGTTCTTGTTATTTTCCGGTGACATATATACTTAAATAAATACCTATCAAACAAATATAACGCAAATTTTCTGTTAATCCAAATAGATATAATTTATGAATTATTAAGTATAAACCTGCTGCGTTTTACTTGTTTAGTGATTTAGGTGTAAAATCACAACAAACAAACAGCATTACTCACGCATTTAAAGAAGAGATACTTTTACCTATATTTAAAAATATTTTTTTTTATAATTTACTTTATTAAATGATTTCCTCAACCTAAATTATATGCCTAAAACTTACCTACATTTGTAATATGTATATTCGCGTCTCCGCTTGTGAACTTTGGAATTGCTGGCGATGGCCATGATAATGCCGCACCAGTGAACGTAAAGGCGAAAGATACTGTCAATAAATTGTAAACGTACACAAAATCATACGTAAATATTTTATTCTTATTCCTAATAAAAATATATGTTTTAAATTGTCCTTGAGTTCGATCGTCTGTTCCTACAGGATGTACGTACATTGTTGCATAGTTTTAAACAAAGTACGTACTTGTTCTATAAGTTATCTATAAAACTATAAAAATGATTTTTAAGAGTTATTGCAGAGGAAGGCTTATGTGTATAGTGTATACTAAATGGATAAACGCGGCTAAAACCGCGGGGGGGCTAGTACAATACAAAAATAAACTGAATTATTTTAGACCATATTATGTAGGTAACTGATAATTATGTTGAAACAATACTCAGTTTTTCATATTTCTTATATTTCACACAGAGACTTAAAATTTAACTTTTAGAATTTTAAATTTGCCGCTATTTACTTACCACATAAACCCGCCATATATTGCACTCTTCTATTTATTTTTGTAGGAGTTGAACACATTTTTGGGTATTACTACTACTCTTGCTTAGTAATGAATAATTAACATTTTAATTTTTCATAATCTAGTCTAGGTAATCCCTCTCAATATATTTAAAATAAAATTAAAATACAATCTGTGATGTCATAGCTTAAGACACATCAAAACGAAACTATATTTAACGAAACAACCGAGTGGTTACTACAAAACATCGTTTGTGAATTGGGATCATACGACGGAGTTGCGTTAAAACTTTATTGCTATTTACATTATCTTACGTCACGTGGCCTCACGCATTATCAAGTCTGCGATGTAGTAGTTTGGACGTATGGTAGGATATTAAATTCACACATCATCTTTTTTTGTACGTACCTACAAATTTGATTTCTATAAAAAAGGTATAGTGAGTCAATTTGAGAACATATCTAAGAGATATATACATAGTAAAGTAACATAAAGCTTTCTTCAATAAATGGACATTCCCAACCAAAAATAATTTTTCGATCCAAATCAACAAACCAGTAGTTCCTGGATAAGCGCGTTTAAAAAGAAAAAATATTATAATCATTGTATGTAAGTATTTATAGAAAATGCAGGATTCATCTGAATTTATGCACATTGAATCTATTTCTGAAAAAGATAGCCCAATAATGCTTAACTAATACATATCTCTGTAACAAAGTAGATAAGTCAATTTGATATCAAAACAAAAGTAACTTTTGCATCTCCTATAATTATTATATCCACAAATCTATTTCATCTCTTTTATCAGCCATTAAAGGATATGAATCTGCAGGAAAATTTGAAAAACAGTGTCTGATTTTAGATTGGTATTTTTAAATATTTTCCATTGGTTTAATTTTCCTAATAATTTCATTTTAACAATAAAAGCTATCTTAGCATCTATTGTTGGTGCCAAGTTTAAAAAAAAACACATACATACAATTATCATTATTTTAATTACTAAAGCAGTAAAGAGTACTTAATAATATTATTTTACCTCTGAAGTTTTCACTAATTTTTTATAGAAACATTTTTATTTGCCTTTAGTCTTCACTGCCTAAAGGCAATTTTTTAAAGACCAGTTTGAAACAAATGGTACTTGATATACAAATAAACAAGTAATTAAGTAGTTCATGAACAGTCATAATTATCTGGCATTCTTAATATCATACTTTTAATTTGATTGACTACAATTGGGTTTTCTGCACATATGTCCAGTTGGGTGTAGGGTGGAAGTATATAAGCATTACCCAGAACAATATTTTCATCAACTTCAGATACAGGTAATAAGTTCTTTTTAAACCAAGAAATTATTTTTATTTTTTTCTCTGCAATGTCTTCGGGAGAAAGAATCTGTGACGATGTAACAAATTGTTTTGCATTTGCTGGTAGTCTATCTTCTATTATGTTTAATATGGCATGCCCATGTATCAATACATGTTTATAAGTGTCTCCATCATTTAAAGCTGCTAAAACAATACTGGAAAAATTAAAAAAAAACATAAAATTAAAAGTACCCATTGATTTTATTGACTATTTAAACTTTAAAGAATGTACCTCTTCAGTATTATTTACTTTAGAAAAATTCTTGTAATAGCTCACCTATAAGATTCAGGATCAATAGCTAATAAATATCCTCTAAATGAAATTTCCTTTATAATTTCAATCTTAACGTATTTATTCAATAATGTTAATAAAAACTGGGGATCCTCCTTTAAAGAGTTGTATTTGCAATCAATATTGCTTGTATTTTCCATTTTAATTTCTAGGTATAAGATGTTCATAAATGTTCTCTCCTCTATATGGTAAATTTAGAAAGAATTAAAGTCAAAATTAAATCACTTTTAACACAAAACAAACGCCATAAGATTTAATTTTTAAAAACAAATAAAATTATACGAAGTGTAAACTGTAAAGCTGTCAATTCGACAGATACACACTATGACAGTTGACACTACAAGTTTTTTTTTATTTATTTCTTGACCTTGGAATATGGATATAAAGTCCTTCAGTTGCATCTTATAAGTTCTTTCTTTCCTTTCTTTTGTTTCATTCTGCCTATCGTCAAGTGATAGTGAACTTTACGAAAAACCTCGACGAATCTTGGAATCGAAACGGCGCTAATATGCACTCTCGAATGAATTCTTCATTTTCTGGACACTTATTACTTAATTTACTGCATGATTAAATCACTTTATGCATCAAAAACGAATATTCAATCGATATTTCAAATAGACGCCGGCAGTTTTCCGCAGCCCGCCAGAACTCCACTACACACTACACAGTTGACTGTTTCCAATACCCATAGGTATATGGGTAAAATATGGTAAAATATATCATAATATATTTTTATTTATTGACACTCCTTGCATTTGAGCCATAAGTGTTGACTACTTAAAACGGGAAAGACCGTCGACAGAGATTAGAGGCGACTAGTTTTCTCTGAATACGCAACTCACTAAAAATTGACTAAAATTTTTGCTGATCCATATAATCCACTAATCCGAAACGAACGATCAGTCTTTCCACAACTGACTTCCTTAGTTACCTCGATAAAGAATGAACGAAATACAAATATTGAACGGCTTATCCAAATCAAGTTTTATAGAAAAAAAATTGTATTTGTGTCTACCTCGATACCTTTTAGGCTCAACTCTATACTAATTAAACTGCAAATATTTGGCAAAAATTGCAAGTTTGGGCATCGCCATACGCTAATAATTATATACATTAATTATACATTAAACATATAATTGCCCAGTTCTAATATTATTTAAGATTAAACGAGTTCCGCTGGATGATTATTATGCAAACATGATTTAGTCCAGAAATATTGATAATCTGATGATGTATATAAACAATATTTTACGCTTTTATTGCAAATAAATCAAAATACTGTACTTGAACCTCGGCAGCGTCTACAGATGCAATGGCAGATGTCTCTTAGAGATAACCCATATTGATAATTAATGAATCTACTTTCTTTAACAAGGATTAATGCTGTTATGTACAGCATGGATTTTCATTAATTAAATGTATAGTGCATATAATATAGTACATTATGGCCCTTTACAGCATGTATGAATCTGCATTTAAAATTATTTTAAAAATTAAAATATACAGACAACTACTTCAGCTTGATTACAAGTTTAGAATAAGGAGAAATAAAAAGTATATTTAAATTTTTACAAATTTATTGCCTTATAACTAGATTCATTTCTTGGCCTTTGCTTCCCTAGTAGCTTTGCGTTCTGCTGCTCGTGCCAATTGTTTAGCTGGCTTAAGGTTGCCTTTCTTGCAAAACCTTTGATTCCTCAAGAACTTAGGATCCATCTGTAAACGTAATATTTCACATGCATAAACAAAATTAATACTTGGCATAATAGTAATAAATTGGCATTTTTAAAATAGTAATAAAATATGTATCCTAATATGAATATAATTGCATTTCTTTAAATTTGCCATTGTAAACAGTTTCTTAATACATATGTACTTGTTAAAGACGGAACAGAATTGGTAATCTTGATATCATTTTTTTTGCCTACATTTAAATTAAAAACAAACTTTGTTGAATATTGAGATATTTTCAGTTTTAATCTTATTGTAAAGAATTATCATTTACATGATTAATAAATGAAAATTCATGGATATTGCATTTGTTGACATTTCAGGTTATGTGGATACACACAAAACAAACACATCTAACACTTCACATTTGCAATATGACTACAAATACACTAATAAAACGGCCATAATCCGTTGATATTGTTCATAAAACTGTAAATATTAAATATAACATTTAAACTTACACCAAGGGTGGATTCGTGTCTGAACTTGGTCGGTTTTTTGATACCATTTCGGTGAGCTTTACGATCTAAAAGAAAAAAATATAAAAAGATTAATCATAAACTTCTCATTCTAACTTTAAGTATTATAAAACAGGTATTTATAATCTCTTTGGCTATTATTGTTTACTTACTTTGGTTATGATTTGTGTGGTTCTTTGACTTTGCCATTTTAACAGAGGCTTAAGAGTTCTGAAATGAAAAATATGAATAAAAGTAGTATATGTTATACTATTAGTTTCCTTTAAAAAATATAACAACGTGAGTTTTTTGAAGATCTCAAGGATTTTAATGAATAAAATAGGGATATATCACAAATACACTAACCTACGGCAATACTTTTATTGAAAAGAACTGTCAGATGTCAAATGTCAAATTCTGGATTTGAATTTTGACTTCGGGGAATCGTGCGGCGTCTATATGTAATCTCGATTAAATATTCCTTTTTTGGTGCATAAAGCGATTTAATGTATGATTGTGATAATGTATCATGCAGTAAACTAGCTAATAAGTGTCCAAGAAATGAAGAATTCATTTGAGAGCGCTTAGTAGCACCGTTCCGATTGCTCCAAGATTCGTCGAGGTTCTTCGTAAAGCTCACTATCAATTTACGAAGGGCAGAACGAAACGACTTACTGACTGGACTAAAGACGACTTGATGACGATTTTACTTGACTCATATCGACTTTTATCTTGACCACGTTGCCTCTTATTACATTGACATTGCTAGACAAAAAGCTAGACGCTAATACCATAATATAAGAAAGAAAGAAAGAATTTTGACTTCGCGTACCTGCATTAAATTCATCTTAAATAGATAGATAACAGTAAATAGAAAATTAAATATCACCCACCAGTCACAACTATACGCACCAAGGCTTAAAGTAACTTAAATATTCAAATAAATAAATTGAAAATCAAAAATCATGTCAGATGTCTAATTTAAAATTACCTAAATAAAATATCTCATATTTTCGACTCAAGCAACTCATATTATGTCATTCTACTATACTTGCTGGCTGCTGTCAAATGTTAGTTTTGAAGTGACGTGTAGACTTTTTGATTCCGATCAGCTTACAATTTACATTTGCATCTTTATGGGATTACTTAAGGATTTGGTTATAAAAGTAAACTGTTTATTCTATCAGGATGGTTGTTCTAGAAGGTGAAAGTGGCGATGGACAAGCACTATCTACGGAGGAAGTAGAAAAGACAGAGGTCAAGTTATCCAGCCCTATATCATTAGAAAGTATCCTTTAAAAAATATCTAGATAAATTAAGTTATAACTACTGAATTCCTATCTTTATATATAATTTTTTCAATTTCATGAATTAAAAACACGTTTCCCTTACGGTACCGACTATGTTATCAGACTATTACAATAACATTCGTCTCTATCCTTTAGATGAAAATCTATGAGAATCAAGCAAACAAACTAACCAGGATTTTCATTTAAATAACCCAGGAAAAAACGTATAGTAAAATAAAGATATTTATAGTATTCATAAATAATTCCTTATACCATATGTTAAGTATTTCGCACTATCAAAGATGCACAACAGCAACATGGTCTTCGGCACGGGGACTATCAGAGATATAGAGGATATTGTTCACGTCGCATTAGGCGACTAAGGAAAGTGTTGAAAATTCCACAGGTAAATAATAATTCTCTGTTATGTGCTTAATATGAAACACGATCAACTACTTTTTAGTGTTTTATATTTATACTCTTAAATATTTTTTCAATCAATTCTAGGGAGACAGAAGACATTATCGCCGACGTGATGTAACCTCAACCCATTTAACATCTTCAGCATCAGAAAATCGATTGCTGTGTGTGCCCTTATTACAAGCAGAGAGAGCTTGGGCACATGCAATGCAACTTCGGCAAGAAGCCAATACAGAACCAAGAAAAAAGTTTCATCTTGTTTCACGATTAAAGAAAGCATGTTCCCATGCACATGTTCTTTTGCAACTATGTGAGGTAATGGTTTATATATGATATCTGAGCTCCAGAGAAAATCTTACATCTATTTTTATATACAACATTTTGAACCATAGTCTTGTTTTGTAGTTTGTCTTCCATTTGCAGGACAAACAGTTGCTGCTATAAAGATTGAGTGTGCATGAATATGTGTAACAGAAATTTGTGTTAATATTTTTGCACAATGTTCAGATGCTCAAAGATAGTCTATAAGCAAGTCCCCGCATTAAAATAAACATTTTTTATTTCATTAATTCATCAATAAAATCGATAATATGAAAATCAAAACAAAATTGTTACATCACTTTTTGAATTCTAATGACAGAGACAGCAGTAACTTTTTCAGTGAAATGCATTGTCATAGGGTCATGCGGTCATTGACACATAACAGGTGATAGCTCTAAAGTGGTCTAAAAAAGGTAGCGTCGATAAATTGAAATATTCATATGCTAGTCAATAAAAATTAAAAATCAATATCTTGATAATAAATAGTTCAAATGAAATTAATTTTTAATACAATCATAGGTATTCTTTGCGATCCTTAAATATTACCCCGCATTTCTGCTACACATTGTATATCAGGTCAATAAAGTAAGAGTAGGAATGTTTCTATTTTAGTGTGTCACCACACAGTGTTATTTATTGTTATTTTTTTCAAAACATCTAATTGTATAAATAAAAATTTTTGTTGAGCTGTTTGAAAAAAAAATGACCAACCAAAAATCATAATGCATCAGTAAAATATCTGTGAATACATGCCTGACACATAATTAATTTTTTAAACTTTCGTTTGAATGTCCATTCTAGCAAAGTGGTGTTTGTGATGCTCGCACGCAATTGGAGGCTGGCGCCTACGCAGCATGGCTTAGTGGTGCGTTGCTCGTGGAGCTACAGCGCTGGCGCCCAGCAGCCGAGAGCTTACAGCGAGCCCAGATCGTGCTCGAAAAGCTCTGTGCCGCACTGCCTGAGGATGAACGCATTGTTTACCGCCAAAAGGTAAAAATTTGTATGTTATAACAAAAATGAATTTTCACAGCATAACTAGCAGCAATTTGTCCATAGACTGTATTGATTCATACTCATAATACATGACTCAACTCATACTCATAATCAAGACTCAATTCTGTTCAAGGTGGAGGAGCTAAAACCTAGCTTGCGTTATTGCGCGTACAATATTGGCGATGAGTCAGCAGCTGGTGATCTTGTTGCGATGCGCGGACAAGGGCTTATAGAGAACTTGGACTCGCTGATGGCACAGGCTAAGTAAGTTCATCATTACATACATTAAATATTAAATGAAGTACATTTCGTCTAGAAAATAAGTTAATATAATTTTTAACCACAACCTCCCAGGTCTTAAAGTTAAAATTATTAGTATCATAAATCAATCACTTTTTTGTTTTAAATACTTGAAAAATACAGTAAAAGCAGTCCTTTCTGCTACCTCTTCTTGTTTACCCTGGTTTCATGTGGATTTAAAATACCATGAATACAATTAAATATAGATTACATATTTGAAACAGGGAATCACGTTCTGGCGTGATGCATGAAGTGGAATGGCGCGGGCGCCGTGTCACAGTGCGTCCGGAAAAGGTGCGTCTGTTCCTCATCGCCCTGCAGGACCTCGACAAATCCGTCGCCTCCGCCCAAACCATCCAGGCTAAAATCGATATCCTCGAGAATATTCTCATGGACTGCAAAGACGCCATATCTGCCATTAAGGATGAAATTAAAAACGATCCTAAGTTGAAAACCGCATCCGACACCCAAATGTCCAGCATCAATTATCTTCTCTCCTATCTAATGCATGTCCGCCTCATCCGCACGATCCATCGCAACAACCTCATGATCCAACAAGCTGAGGAAGCGCGTAAAAACAACACGCAAATCGACGGTAAGAAAGTACGCCCCCAGGATTTGACACGATTATATGAAATCATCCTGCAGAACTACGCCGAATTGCAACAATTGCCCGGCTTTGAAAATGATGCTTCTTATCAAAAAGAGATCGAAACTGAAGTGAAAGCATACAAGGCTTTCCGTTGTTATTATATTACACAAGTTCTGACTGGGCTGAGGCGGTTCAGGGAAGCTCTCGCTATGTTGGAACGCTGTAGTGCATATACTGCAGAGTCTATTGCTAATAAACTTCAAGATAAACAATTGGTGGAAAAATTAGTATCCCTCCAAAATAATATAGAAAGCTATAAAGTTGAGGTTCACGCGGATTCGGTTCTCGAAGATGAAGATGATGATGAGGAAATTAAATACACATCCAGTGGCAAAGCTTATAAAGACAAGAAACCTCTCGTCGACCGGTTGGATGAATATCGTGAGGATACTCAAGTTCTTACTAAGAATCCCAACATTTATAAATTACCCCCACCTATGGAAGCGATACCTTGTAAGCCGCTATTTTTTGATCTTGCGTGCAATTTCATTGAATTCCCGAATTTGGACGACAAAACGGGAGTTGGCAACAAGAAACAAGGAGCCGGCATCACTGGGCTCGTTAAAGGTTTCCTCGGTTGGGGTAAGGGCGGTCAATAAAATGTCACAATCGGTGTAATAAGGGAAATTGAAAGCATTTGTATTTTGCTTGTTTATTATATTTGTCCATGAATTGCGTTTTTTATTTCACAATTTTACCAAGGTTCATAACGAAAAATAAGTTCTATTAATAAAAATATATAACACAAACTAAACTCGTTCAGTCGGATAATACAAAAATAGTTAACTTTGAAACAATATATTTTACATCATTTAACATACTAATCACATTCATCTCATAACTGTGATCAATAATTTAGTAGTCGTATATACATTCTTCTCTTACTCTATAGGCGACGAATATATTGTAACAAAAATAAAAAATAAGTCTACTAGCGTAAACCGGGCGCGGGGAAAAATTAAGCCGTAAAGCGGTTTGTTAGATTTTTAATTTAGTACCCGAGTAAAAAATACCTGTGAGTTTGAACACAAATAAATTTAAATATTAGTATCACATGGAGCGGCACGGCCGCTAGCGCGGGGCGAGCGGCGGCCAGTGCGCCGTGTCGTGCGCGACGGCGTCCGCCAGCGCGATCACCTGCCCGCACGTGCTGCACACCTCCAGCGCGCTGATGTTCTTGCCCACTATCAGCTCCTGCTGCTTGCCTATGTCCGGCAGCAACGCGACCAACTCCGGAAAGAGGTCATCGAACTTCGTCCCTAACGCCGTTTTACAATGCTGATAAAACTCCTCCGCGCCGATGATGTTATCTCTGAATGCCCGAGACGCGACTTTGAATCCTTCGACGGCGTCGGCCGTGCCTAGAGCTTCGGCGAATCTCTTGACTAGCGCCCTGTTTCTGTGCTCGAAGTTGCCCGGCGGCATGTACTGGTGCACGGGCGCCGAGAACGTCTGCCCGGCCGAGTTAGTGAACGTCATGCCGTCGCACGGCGGTCGCTTCTTGAAGCCCGGCGGCGCGCTGCCGTTCATTGTCGGTCTGAGCACCGGAACCGGCTGGGGAATAAAATTATCTGCCTTAGGATTCAGCGGAGGGTATTCTTTAACCTTCAACGCGAAGTCACCGTTCCCTGTCCTCGTCGCCGCATTGGCTGGTTTGTCATTTATAGTTTTTATCTTCCTGTCAGACTCCCCGCTGCTGTTGTTGTTGTTGACGCTCGCTACGATGTAATCGCTGCGCTCGGTTACCCCGTTCACGACTGTGTCATTTTCCTTTTGCGCATTAGCATTTCGTTTCTTTTTGTTTTTGTTTTTAACGTCCTCGTTTTGGGGTTGGGTCGAAGGTGGGGTGGGAGGTTGGGGTCGCGGTTGCGGCTGCGCTTGAGGTCGCACCTGAGCAAAAGCTTGCGATTGGGATTTCTTTTTCGATTTATTGACAGGAAGCGTGGGAAAATCTGCAACAGGATTGAAACTAGGTTCTTTCGGTTGAGAGTTGACAGGCTCCGGGTTGCGGGAAGGCTTGCCCTTGTCGCGGGACTTGGAGACAGTGATCCACTGCGGAGGCGCAGCAGGTGCAGCTGTGGAGGACAGCGCGGGAAACGCTTCACTATTTAGGGATGGCTTCTTGTGTTGCTGACTCGATTGCTTCTTCAATGACGGCATTTCATCACTGTTAATCAGCGTAACCTGAAAGATAACAGATATATAAACAACTTTGTGTCATATTGCTTCATTTTTGTCCGACTTGGCTTTTACAAAGCAGTACTTAACAAAAACAATGAAAATACCTTCGCTGGTTGAACAGTGCCCACTCCAAGATTAGGATGATCATCTCTAGGTCCCAGTAGAGACGGGAAATCATCATCATTGAGCTGTTTCCTCTGCGGAATAGTAACGCGGTTGCCGCTCGTTTGCGTCAGTCTGAAATTACTTGCGCTCGCGGGTTGGCTATGAACTTGAATCGACACACTTGGCTGTTTTGCTGAAAATATTTTTATTTATCATTTTAATATCGAGACAAGTCACTTAGCAATTGAAGCACTTCGATCTACGATAAAAAACTGTTTAACTGTTGTTCTGATCTTAAATATGACCCAACACCCAGATGATAGCAATAATTTTATGTAACTGGGTGCATCTTTATTGTAGAAATTTGTACGAAAGTATGATTATTATTCTCAATGTATCCATCTTTACTAGTGTGTGTATAATTATATATTATTGTGTATGGTATTATGGTGGATCAATTGAGCTTTTTATTTCATTCTTTTTATTGTGTGATAATACTAAGACCATCATTTATCAATACTTAAAATTTTTGAATATTTATATAAACCTAGCGGTCACGCACATAGACATAATATAATAGATGGTATAATATAAAACCGTACAGTTTTTGAGCACGGTGGCGGTGGCGGGGGCGGCGCGCGGCGCGGGCGCACGCGACGGGCCCGCGCCCTCCAGCGCCGGGAAGTTGCGGTCGTTGCGGGCTAGCCCTTGCGCACCTACGACACACATACATATTAGACGAAGTTATTTCCGATGAAGAATATTTATTTCAATTGAATTGTAAGAAATAAAATTAGTATAACTCTCGCTAGGAAATATGTATATTTGTAGGACTCAATTTTTGTATTGGTGAGATATTGAATTGGTATGACCAGATTTAGAGGTACTATATTTATGTATATATAGAATTGAATTTGGCCGCTACTAAATACATTTGATATCACTGAAAATCAAAGTACTATGTACTTAATAAAGAGTAATCCCTTCCATGTCTTGTAGTTGTATGACTTCACGCTTTTCCCCCATAAATGATTTTCATTTGTATTACTTCTGTTACTTTGTTGATCTAGTTCTCTACGTATCTCTGTCGTACCCTTGTACGCGCGCGCAGGACCGGCGAGGAGCGGCGCGGGCGCAGGCGCGGCGGCCGACAGGCGCGGGAACTGCTCGTCGCTGGCCGGGTCGATGCGCGCGCTGGGCGCGGGCGGCGGCGGCGACGGCGACCGCGCCTCCACGCGCTCCCTACAAGCAATAACATTTCATATTGTATACTAGAGCTTTCTTTAATTATTGATTTTCGAGTTTCTATCTTCTCCTTAAGGTGGCACTCCATTACTGGAGGTTTGCCATCAGCTCTTTGAATCTATGTCTGTCGCCAGCCAACCGAAATAGGTGTTTTTAGTTTCTATGCTTGCTATTAAAAATTACCTTTGTTTTGAGTAAATTGCGATTCAAAGTCCAAGAGATTCGAAAACTATTAGGTGAAATACTTTAAAAGTTCCTGAGACAAAGTAAAATTTGAATGATTGATATTATGATAACAGAGAAAATTTATTACATAAACCAAAATTTTTTCCAAGTGAATTTGTTTTAGTCTATTAAAATAGCTGAGAAAACATTATAAACATATATAATATGATTTGTCATACCTAGTAACTCGTTGAACAACAGCCGTGGGATGTGGAGTGATATTGAACTGCAGCTCGAGAGTGCGAGCCTGGCGCGCCGCGCCGCGGTTCAATCCGCGACCGTGCACTGTGGCCTTATGTGCTGCAAATAATAGTTAACTCCATAAAGTCTAAAACATTTGTAGACATAAATTCACCTCATACACATTGTTGCAGAACAATATTATACATTTAACACCACAGAACATGTAAACACAAAAATATTTTCAAACATTAATAGGAAACACAATTTCCACTAATTTTATGATAAGATTAATTTTTCCTTTTGTCACAACACTTATTTGAATAATCTCATAGTGTTGTGTCATTTTAAATGTTTTACTTACATACTTGACTTTACCATTAAATCACATGTATCATCGGCTTAATTGATAATAGAAAATTAACTTAATTGATAATTGTAATAAGTAGTTTCAATGTTACACCTTTATTAACCAAATGTTTAAATGTAAAAACATTGGTGTAGAATGTATTTGTATAACAATATAATATGTCATGTACACATGACATATTATATTGTTATATACAAGTTATACAACATTAATTTACCTTTAAGATCAATTTCACTTCTAAATACAGCTGTCAAGTGCTGGCCTGCGCACTCGCCTTCCTCGCAAAGATAGTGTTCAGTGCGGAAATGATGCGCGAGCGCCGAATGCGACGCATAGTATAAATTGCGACCGTCCACATCGCACAGATGGCAGTACAAGTGCTCCTTACGCAAATGTCTATACAACTCATCCGCATCCATAAAACGCTCCTCGCAAAATTCACAAAGAGGATGTCCCCTGTAGTATAATTAAAACAAACTAAAAAATATTATACGATTTTACTTCTTTCCACGGATTGATATTTATATTTCAATTTATATTTGAGATAAAAAAAGATAAGAGAAGATTAAACGCTAGCTTATTATCCGTCCAGCTGTAAACACCAGAAGAAGCAGGAATAGGCTGGATTCCATCACCAAATATTAGAAAAAATTTAAGTAACTGAAGATGACCTATAATACCCTGAAGGGGCCATTTAAATAACACATAATTATAATATATATTGAGATATTATATAAAGGAGTAGTCTAATAAATTAATGAAATATTTACATTTAAAAATATTTCAGTAAATCATTATAAAAATAATATATTTATATGACACTGGCAACAGCATACTATTAAGTAGATAAAAATTAGTTATGTATAATATCTTACCTAAATATATCAAACTGACCTTCAGATAGTGATTATTTATTTTTACAGGTTTTAATAACTTAGGTTCATTTGTTTTACAAAAAAATAACCTTTATTTTAATCTTAATAATTATGTAATAAATAATGAAACAATATCAATAAACATAGTTTATGCTGTTTAAATGTTGTTAAATGTTATGCAACAATGGAAGCAATTAATTAAATGGATAATTGTAGCATTATTAGTGTATTATAATAATGTGACTATTATAATAATATCCTGATAAGCTAAACTTACCTATGAGATGTGTCATCAACATCACCTTTCCGTCGATGATGAGCAAGCTCTTGTCGTGTATAGCACTTCCTTTCACTAGTAAAAATCTGCAACAATACAAATATATTAACCTTGTATTAAATTGTTGCTTTCATATTTAATAGCAGCATTTAGACCATTTTGATATAAAACATATACATATTAATTTTCTGTTTTACTATGGTATTTAGATAATTGTGTAAATAAAAAATACATTAATAAAAAAGATTGATAATTTTGTAGTGTAGTAAACACAAGTTTTAATTAAGAAAATTAGAAAAAGTCCTGATATTATTTTCTTTACACATTTTCAACTAAATATTTTGATATAAGACATACCCTTAAATGCTTTACACATAGGTCACAGAAGTATCTCTCATGTACTTTTCTCATATGATCATTCAGCATGTTAAATGTTCGAAATGGTGGTATGTTATCACAGATCTTGCAACGGTTTTCAAGTAAGGTGTCGTAGGATTTTTTTATTTCCTCACTACAAAACCCTATTTTAAACTGTCTTTCAAACAGTCGATCAGAAAAAGCGCGACTTCGAAGCTCTTTATATGGCTGGACTGATTCAGTAAACACAACCTGTTGAAAGAAAAAAAAATATTTATAATAATTCCTATTTTTCGCAATACTGATATTATTATGAATGATAATAACTATATGAAGTTGAATAAACATTTTGTGAAGATGTTGTCTCTATTTAAGTAGTAATTTAATTATAATAGCATAAAAACATTACTCCTCACCTTAGCTAGGTCTTGACGACATATAGGACATTCATTTTGCAAGCATAGTACTCTCATGCGCGTGGAACACTCAAAACAAACAGGATGATCGCACTCCCCGATAGAAAAGTATACCACCGTCTTAAAGCATACTACGCAAGTAGTATTGTCATTTCCCTGTGAATCGGCCATAATTTCCACAAATGTTTCTGTGAAACGAACAATATGTATGTTATATTTTAATAAAATATATTATTACTATTAGATTTTAAAATTTCAGTTAACTGTTTACCTGACACAAAAGAAGATAGATAGCTCTAAAGGTTAATCAAAGCCCTACAGCAATATAGGTGATTTTTTAAAGAATTTTTTATCTCGCTGAAACGAAATGAAGTTGATCTATAAATTTGACATTCACTTCAGATTTGACATTGCAATGCCGTGTGTTTAGCATAGATACTAGATAGATTTATCATGATGAACGGTGTAATTTATTCAAATGTATTGACATTAATTATTTGTATGAATATTTATTCAAAAAGACATTTACACATAGAATTAAGACATTGTGGTTTCTTATGTTGATATACTCCAAAAATTCTTAATGAACTTTTTATGGAAGCGTAAGCGGTTTGTTAATTTATTATTTTTTTAATTTTTATATTAAAACAGTATTTATCTATTTACAAAAGTACATACAAATATAGAAAAACTTAATTTTAACTTTAATTTAATTATTCATTTTGCGATCCATAGACAATGCCATAAAATTCTAAAAAGGTTTTTTCATTATAACCATATTTTGTCTGTGACAAAAACTACGGTTGATCATAATTGTTTGAATTTTTGAATGGATTGCTCGGATTTGATTTTTAATCTAACAACAGTTAATTCTTGTGACTTATGAGCGTTGTCGTTCGCTTTATGTTAACCGCGAGTGACTATAACTAGGAATAATGCATTAATATAGTGAAATATATTAAAACTACAATATGTATTTCCAGGTAGGGTGTAAATATATCAAAAACTTACCATAGTGATTGTTGCACATATTTATAAATATTGTTTTTAGATTGAAAATACACCTGAACATGTGAAAAGAGCCCGAAAAGCTGCTGTGCCTCCGCCTGCATCCCCAAAGGAAGAATGTCCACGTCTTGTATTAGCCCCTTTTTCCAGGCCTCCTCAAGTAGTATTCGACAATGTTCTTATCGGTTCCTCTAGCGAAAAATGTTTGGAAATATTTAATCCTTCCAAACAAATTCAGCAGGTCGGTATTTTTCTTTTATTATTTAATGCTGTTCAACATCAAGTCATGAAAATTATTCAAGTTTAGCTACTTCATGCTTACATCCTATAAGATGTAAAATTTTGTTTGTTTTTTTTTGTGTTTTCTATAAAAAGGAAACTATTTACAATTTGTGCTTAGTTCCTTAGTTAATAAACTTAAATTATCTAGAGTTTAATAATGCCATACTTGAATGATAAATTATATTGATGTTCACCAGAACTAATTGTTTTGGTGTTCTCAGTATGTTGTTCAAATTTATTTGTGAAGATATTCATATGACTGCATTTTCATCATCAGACAATGTTTGACTTGCACTGGCATTATATTACACTGCCAGTCATCACCCTGCATACATTTAGTCACAAATATCCATTATATATTTTAAATAGGTCAATATTTATTTCAGCAATATATTTAATAATTGAGTTAATTCATTTCACTTATTATTCATTTGATTATTATACACAACCTATTCAGCATTTGATTTATTGTAATAAAAATTATATATTTAACTGGTATAACATCTAAAAAAATGAAAGTTATGCAGACTCATGTTTTTGAAATAGTTCAACTAAAAACAAACCTTATAATGTTGGAATATTTATGTAACAAAATATGACATCATTTTTGTCATTTTAGATAACTTTAAACAAATCACTACCACCAGGATTAATTATCCATTTGCCAGGAGACTGGCTTGTATTAGAACCGGAAACATGTTACTGTCTCAGTATGGTCTGGACACCTATTCAACCAGTTGCTTTAAGAGAAACCCTAAGATTTACTAACGAAAATCGGGGTAGATATGATGTCATTATTGTCTTGAAGTCTATTATGGTAATATGCTTTTAATATAAATACTTGCATGCATATTAGAACAATCTGATACCATTTCTCATGTTTTTTTTTTTCAAAATATATTACAGGTTATGAAAGGCAAAACAAAAGGATTTAAGACATCACCAGGCAAAATGATGAAAAAGAAATCTTTAAAGAAATCACCTGTAAATATTACAAAAAAGAAAGTAGAAAAAATTTGTAACATCACAAAAGTAAAACAAAGTGTGAATGTTGTGCAATCCACACACAAAATTTTAACAACCATTCATCAAAATGTACCAGACTATAAAAATACTTCACCAAAATGCCCCTTTGATTCTCCTAATAGTACTGATATTGATTTTAATACTACTGATATCTTCTCAACATTGCAAAATCGCACTAATCAATCTATTCTGCAAAAGACTTACGACAAACCTTATACAAATGACAAAGTAGAGGGGCCTAAGTTTAATAATATTTTGAAACCTTCAAACCAACAAACATTCGAAAATTCTGCCTCTGATATCTTTGACAACATTACATTTACTCCCTTGAAGTGTATGCCAAATAAGAATGATAAATTAAAAAATGGACCTAAAATAGTTATGAGTATTCCATCCGAAAGCGATTTCGATGACAGCCTGGATGTAAAAGACAGTAACAAGGAAAATGAGACCCATTCTATGATTTACACTGTATCAAGTCACACATCCAATAACAGATGGTTGACGATTGATAGTCATTCAAAATTCGGTCAATATACCGACATAGATACTCCAACAGTAACAAATAAAAAAATCCCAAATACTTCGTCTCCTAAGGAATTGAGCAGTCCCAATTTTTCAATTAATACAGAATTTTCTCGTATAAGCGAATTATCATTTTTCCCATCACGTTTTTCTACGGAAAGAAAAATATTTCCTAAAATTAATAACGAAACTCATGATCTCGACGATCACAATTTAAAATTGAGTTCTGATACTTATATTAAAGACTCACCAAACACTGACCTTCATACAAATCAAATGGACTTTCGAGGATCTCTGTTCCAACACCCGAAAGTGTGTCGACAGGCTTTATTTAGAGAACAAGAAATAAGAGATTATAATGAACGAAATTTTGTAACACGCTCAGAGCCAACAACTTGGCAAAATGAGTTAAGAATGGACATTAGATCTCCCCCAAGATCGCTCACTCCACCTCTACAGTCAATTCCTGAAGAGAGTGTTCAGTTTTCTGATACACATACTTTTGATAAAACAGAGCATAACTATGAATCATTTTCTATTAATCGTACTTATAACAAAAATGAAAAAACTTTAAACCGGCAAACGTGTTGGTCTAAAAAAGCTGTGGTTAAATCGAAGTTTGTGCCAACTACTAAAATATCTTCAACTAAAATTAATACTACATTTGATGCTAGTAAAAGTCATATTCAAAATGTTACTGTAAATTATATTCCCAATGTATATTCTCAATCTCTCACTGTCGACCCCTTTTTGTCGTCTACTTATTTTTATGACGAAGCTGTCATTCACAAGTTTGAAAAAGATTTCAAACGTTGGCTTAACTATATATTGACGCCGCCAGATCTCGATAGCAATGTTGAGCAAAAGATCGATGTAGGTAAAGCCTGGATTGAAAATCGAAATAAGGAAGTCCCTACAGCTCCAACCAAAGAGAAAGTTTGTAGTGTTTATCACAATAGCCACCGATTAGAAAGTTTACGTAAATCCGCAAGGAATTTACTTAGAAGTCCTGAAATATCACTTGTTCTTCAAAAATTGAATGCTCAAATAGACAAGAAACTGATAGCTATAAGGGATGATAGAAATTTGCATTTGGACGTCGGCCTCCAGAAAACTATAATGGAAATAATTTTATCATATAATCCTCTATGGCTTCGCATTGGACTAGAGGCAATCTATAGAGTTGTTTTACCCCTGAAGTCGAACAGTGACATCGAGGGATTAACTAATTTTATTATACAAAGAATGTTTAAAAATCCTTACTTGAAAAATAAGAACTCTAAAGCGACCGCCCCTAACATGTTGCTTCCAGCGTATATTGACGCAATCAAAAAGTTCACTTTGAAGAAGTTTTTCATGCTCGTTTTCTTTTTAGATCAAGCCAAACAAAAGAAACTGATATCACACGATCCCTGTTTATTTTGCAGAAATGCTATTTGTAAAGAAAGTCGACAAATTATTATAAGATTTACCCGGGAATTAATAGCAGGTATTGGCGATATAACGAAGCATCTACGGCCGCTCTCTTATGTGGTGACTCACAAACAGACTTACTTAGACGAATATAAGTATGGTGTAAACGATATAGCCATCGATCTAAGGGACGGAGTTAGGTTGACTAAGGTCTCCGAAATAATTCTAATGAGAGATAACTTGCTTAATCAATTACGCGCACCGGCTGTGTCGCGTTTGCAGAAAATACATAATGTAGAAGTTGCATTAAAGGCTTTAAGAGGAGCTAATTTTACAATTGAAGGTGATATTACTGCGACAGATGTTGCTGATGGACATAGGGAAAAAACGTTATCCCTCTTGTGGCAATTAATTCATGTCTTTCGTGCTCCTCTCTTTGAGAAGGCAGCTAATGTTATACAAACATGGTGGAAGAAAAAGTATGAAGTCATTGTAGAGAAAAGAAGAATAGAAGAAGAAATAGTGAGGAAGCAAAACTTCGCTGCAGAAATTATACAGTACTGGTGGCGTCAAATTCAGTACAAACGTAGATATGAACAGAGATTATATCAAGTTACTTGTGCGACAATAACAATACAGAAATTCTGTAGAATGTGGCTTTGTCGAAGCCGATTATATAAGATGAAAAAAAGTGTTTTGAAGATAGAGTCTTGGTATAGAACTATGAAATTAATAAGAGATGCCAAAGATCTCTTAAAATTAAGACTACAAGAACGCCAACATAAATGCGCTGTGACAATACAATCACATGTAAGACGTTGGCTCTGCACCAGACACTACCAAAATATAAGGCAGCAAGTCATATGCGTACAAGCTGTTATTCGAGGATTCCTAGCCAGATCTCGCTATCAAACATTAAAACATACTACCATATTAATTCAAAGGACATATAGACGTAAGTTGTTAATGAAAAGAGATATGCAATATTTTGCTGAAATGAAAAAGAAAATTTTACTTATTCAAAGTTATTATAGAATGATCATTCAACGAAGAATATTTTTGTCAAAAAAACGTGCTGTAAATACTATTGAAGACAGATACCTCGCTTTAATGAACATGAGAAATGAGCAAAGTAAATACTTACATCTTAGAAAGGCTGCTATAAAATTACAAGCTGTTTACAGACGTAATAAGTGTCGTGATGAATATATTGCTAAGCGTAATCAGATTGTTTATCTTCAAAGAAAAATAAGAGCGTATCAAGAAATGAAAAAGGCAAGAAACCATTATCAAGAATTAAAACGCAGTGCGATTGTAATCCAAACACGAATAAGAGCTTATTTAATGATGAAAAAAGAAAGAAATATATATAATCGACAAAGAACTGCTGTAATAAGTATTCAAAAGTACTTCCGAGGATATTCAGAAACAAAGCGACTTAGGCAAGAATATATTCTGTTAAAAAGGGCAACAATTAATGTACAAACTCGGTATAGAAGTCTTGTAGTTATGAGGAAACAGCACAACGATTATCTGTCAACTAAAGCAGCATGCATTGCTATACAGAGAAGATACAGAGCGCAATTATCAATGAGAGAGTCAATGAAAAATTACCAAGAAATTCGAAAAGCTATTATAAATATTCAGCAAAGATATCGAGCTAATAAAAAAATGTTATGTGAAAGATATCACTATGAAAAAATAAAGCGTTCTTGTATAATTATTCAAAGACGTTTTAGAGCTTATAAACTTGGAAAGGAGACACGAGTTCAATACTTGAAGATAAGGCAATGCACAATAAAAATTCAAAATTGGTATAGAAATAATAAGAAAGGCCAACAAATAAAGGAACAGTATGAGCAGATAAAACAAGCCTGCATTACAATTCAAACAGTATATCGTAATTATCTTCTGACTAAGCAACAACGCGAGTTTTACGTAAAAATTAGAACTGCAACAATTTCCATACAAAGATATTACAGAAATTATGTCCTTACGAAGAAGGTACGATTTGAATATATAAAAATACGATCTTCCACTTTAACAATACAAAGACATTTTAGAGCTTACTTGGAAATGAAGAAGCAATCAACAAATTATATGCAAATTAGAAAGGCAACTACAATGATACAGACATATTACCGATCGTATAAATTAATGAGGTCTATTCAGCATGATTATATAAAATTAAAGCTAGCCACTTTGTGCGTACAGAAACGTTTTAGGAGCCTATTAGCTATGAGAGAAGCCAAAAGAAATTTCCTGATTTTAAGGAATTCTGCAATTGTAATACAACGCAAATTTAGAGCATTGTACCAAATGAGACACGTCCGTCAGGATTTCCTACGCAAAAAAACCGCTGTTATACTTTTACAAAGGTCATTCAGAGCTATGTATTTAATGAAGAGAGATAGGGCTGCCTTTTTCAAAATCAAATCGGCATGTATCACTATTCAAAGATTTTATAGAGCACGCAAGATCGGCTTATTACAAAGAAAGAATTACTTAGCATTAAAAAATGCTACAGAATTATTACAACGCAAATATAGAAGTTTGATTCTAATGAGAAATCAAAGAAGTTTATATCTAACGATGCGGTCAGCCGCTTTAATTATTCAAAGTAGATTCAGAGCTTACAAACTTATGGTTATGCAACAAAATATGTTTAAGAATAAGCTAAGTGCGTGTATTTTAATTCAGAGAAGATATAGGGCTTACGTCGCAGGTAAAAAAGAACGGTCGAAGTATATGATAATAAAATCGTCTACAGTAAAAATACAAAAGTGGTACAGGACCGTTCAAGAAACAAGGAAAATTCGGAGTCAATATTTGAAATTCCGAAATACAGTTATTTTTATTCAGCGTCACATAAGAGCTAAAAGACTGGCGCATGAAAATGCCCAAATAAGACTTAAAGCAATAAAAACCATTACAAATTGGTACATATCAATAAAAGAAAGACGCCGTTTCCTAGAGTTAAGAAGAAAAGTTGTTATTATGCAATCTGTTTTCCGTATGATAATTGCACGTCATCAATACCGTAAAAAGAGAGAAGCAGTTGTAAAACTACAACAATTCTATAGGTCGTACTTATTAAAACGACATCTGCAAAATGAGTATCTAGAAATGAAGTCGAAAGCAATTACATTGCAAGCACACGTAAGAGGATTCCTTGAGCGTAGAAAATACCATCGTATCAAAACCGCAGTTATAGCGATTCAGTGTGCTTTCCGGCTCAAAAAAACTAGAGATATTATTTATAAAAATAGGAAAGAAAAGGCTGCAATTTTCGTTCAAAAGAATGTACGCAGATACCTTGCGCAGATAAGATATATTCGATACTATCAGAATATAGTGATGATACAAAAAATGTGGAGGTCTAAATTATTAACACGAGATATCCGTTTCGAGTATTTGCATAAAAGAAATATGGTTACAAAATTACAAGGTTATATAAGAGGGTACCTGGTTAGAAGAGATATTAAGAATAAAAGGGAGGAATTGTTTAAAAAACGAGAACAAGAGAGAAGAAATTGGGCTGCAGCTAAAATTCAAGTATGTATTAAAATTCATGTACATACAAATCCTTTGTTCTTAAATGTTTAATAAACTAATGGAAGTCTTCTTAAACTATGGGAAGTTTTGTATTGATGTTAAAATTAACTTTTAAGGCACTGTTTCGAGGTCATAAGGCTCGTATTACGAATGATGCGAGACTCCTTGAATGGCGAACTAGATGGCGAAATGACAAACTTCATTCTAACCAAAGATCACTTGGAGAAAGAAATGAAGAAGCCATGGATGTGCTACGAAATATGTCCGACATTGAGACTGTTATACGGGCATTTAGAAGTCTTGGTAAGTGTTGTTTCTTTGATGTGCTTTATTTAGTTACCACTTGACTTTAGGAATTTTGTATAATAATTTTTTAAATCTTGCATATTTTCGTCGCGTTTAGTAAGAAATACGTACATATTAAAACATACTTTCTTAATTTTTTCGAAACTATTTCAAGCGACTTATGAAATTGAAGATTTTTTTACGACCTCATATTTTTTGGGTGCTCTATGATGATTATGATTCTGTATTCGGTTTAAAGAAATTTTGTGTTAGAAAGTTATCAATCAACTTTTTTTTTCATTTGATTCCTTGCTTTTTAAATTTTAGGAACGTTGCAGAAGATAAACTTCCACAATCGAAATTCTATAATTTATGTAATACAATACCGGCCCACACAGCCGCATTCATTCGCCTTAAAATAAAAACTATTTCAATATATAATCAAATATTTTTTATTTTTAATGTTTTCGAATTACGTTTCTTGATGTGAATTATTAAAACGAGATATTTTACAGAGCTGTTAACTGAAGTGTTCCCTATGATGTACAACACTAACGCCGCATCGATAGTGCGTCGCGTGTACGTGTACATGTCGGTGACGAACAGATCCATTTCCAGTATAGAAGTGCTGAAATCCGCCGCCTCCGTACTTGTCAACCTTACCAGATACAAGATTACCGGACCTAAGATATACGCGGTTAGTGGCTCCAGAATGACAATCTAATTAATGTTTTTCAGTTATATAAACAATTTTAAATTGATATATTTATTTAAAATCCTTTACAGAGAGAACGCATACCACCAGTTCTGAAATTCATGTGGCGTTTCAGCAACAGTGAAACGCAATTATTTTGTATTTTAGCTACTTATCTTTGGCTATTTTCAAAATACGATGATACTAAAAGGGTAATGTTCAGTGCAGACAATATCACTATTGCTAATTACCACTTAACATGAAATAATAATATTTACTTAAATTTTTCAGGACTTGCAAGATTTTCTTCATGAACCAGAAAATCATAAAATAATGGTGACTATAAAGGGCAATGTGGAGAGAATGAGACGTATGACGACAAATATGGCTAAGCACAAATTAAGCACTGGCCAATCTAACCGTTTTTCTCATCCAGTAAATCAGTCGATGGACAACATTAATCTTAGTTTGTGTAGCAATAGTAGTAATCTCAGCACTCCTGACTCTCTGCTTCCGGCATTAGATCCTGACTATGGCATTAAGAGGGCCCACAAACCTCGCTATTTCGAGAATGCTAAACAGGCAATTAACTGTCTCTTCCATACATATAAACTGCAATAAACTTAAATTTTAATAACTTTTTTCTGTTCTACTGAGAAATTATGTGCTGGTGAAAGCCTTAGTCGAAGACATTGCTATTAAATAGTCGTATTAATCAACTGTATAATAATGAATATGTTAGTTATTGTGAAGTTATTTTTTCTTAAATAATATGTCCAATGTATGTTTTTTGACACGATTATAATGTTGTTCAATGTTAACTTTCGCTTTGTTAGTAAAGTGATTGTATGTTGAGATAATTAATAAAATGTAATTTATTATTGTTTGATTTTTATTATATTTATTTATACTACGACAATTGCCAGAATAGTATAAAAAATAACTGTTAGTAGTAAGACTAAGATCAACTTTTATCAGATTCATTTTCAATCTCTGATATTCTTAATAGATATGTTATACCCATACGAAACAACCGAAAAAAGTGTTCCGCACATACATAATAGTCAAAACGATAGAAAGAGATAAATGATAAAACCAACAAGAGTAATAGACCTATCACCTAAAGGTAAGACGTCCTAATTAGGATGTTTTTGCGTCTTCAAAATTTTGCGCTTATCATTGTGTTCTACTCATTGATATTATATTAAGTAGATATTTTGAAGACGCAAAATTGTAAGTAAATTAGGCGTGAAAGAGACAATCGTCCACAAAATTAATCATATTTTATGGTTGTAGCGATAATGGCAAATCTATTAAGACGTGTAAAAAATACATTTGACATTAAGTGACAATGACAGGATTTAAACCTGATTGAGATTTGAGATTCGAGAATTGTCATTTGTCAATTTAAGAAAACAAACAATTTAACAAGAACTGAAGAACTTTTAATAATAACCGTGTTCAGTTATTACAGAACGTAGTAATTATAATAAAATAATAAAATCTAAAGATAAAACAACATAAATTACCATGGACGAATATGTGAATTATATCCTACTTATATTAGTTATTCTTCCGGTGATATTATTTATCAATTTGTGGGCAGGGATAGGATGGGAACTTTTCGTAAATAATTAAGTATCTTATAGGCTTTGGTGTTAAAACACACATTGTACATCAACAATTTGGAACGTGATTACATACATGTATCCTTCTTAGGGGACCAAGACATAACACTGATGAAGCTGGGAATTGAAGAAATAAAATATAAGTTGATATTGTCATCTTTTATTAATAATTAACAAAAATAGTTCTATGTTATAAATATATTATTTTCCTTAACCTATGCCATTTGTCATAGTGTTTTTATTGGATTACAGACTTATGATTGCTTTGGTAGCAACATTTTTTTAATAGTTGATTAACGATGAAAATTAAATATAAGAAATTTACATTATACAATATGTCTTTCATAATTAACAATAGCAAATTTTATATTTTGATATCAAGTAATAAATTTATAAAATTAACGTAATTAGGTACATGCAATACTAAAATTAATATTTCACTATTGTGTCTTTACTGCATAAAACATTTTTTTTAATAATATTGTTAAATTGTTTCATAATTATGTATACTGAATATCTCTCTGTATGGTATTGAAATTACTCTTAGATACTAACGAGAATATTTTATATATCGTCAACAATAATATCACAATTTAAATTGAATTTTATCCTGAACCTGAGCATTTAACATTAAAACAATATATTTTGTATATACAACTTAAAATTAATCATTTTAAGTTACAATTCTTACCATTTCACCAAGCACTTATTGGATGTGTATTTGATAACAATTATAAACAAAATAATAATCATAATTTACTCTATAAATATTGAAACTCGCTAATTGATATTTTGAATTTTTATAAATCTTATGTTTCACTTGATAACACTAATTCTTCCATTCCCATATGACCTTGGTGCCTCCACACTCTGTACCTTGCAATGTCTTTCCGAGTCACCATGCCAACAACCTGAATCAAATTTGAATATCATTCATAATTTACATCCTGTGAATAATTTAATACGTAAGTTTTTATCACTTAAATATTTTTTTTTCTATGAACTATACTGATATATCTGTGAAAAACTTTGTATTTTTATTAAAAATGGATAAGGTTCCAACACAAGTAGGTACCCGAGTATATTTAAAAAAAGTGGAACTGATTCTTGAAGATATGGAAAGAAAATTAATTTATTATTTATATAATGAAATGAAATATGAAATTAAATTATTGTATAAAAATCATATAGGATTTGAACTAAATTATTTTTATTATGTCTGTTCTGGTAATATTAGTGAGGTTTATATAAAAATAACAGTAATTACTTCGTTAACATCATTGACTATGGGCAAATGCCTCAGGCCAAGCGCTCTGAAGAGTCGAAATAGGCGTGGCAGTGATGCTCGGTGCGGCAACGTGTACGGCGACGGGTTCATGAACGGACGCAGATCGATCGTACACGTCTTCTCCCAATCCTCGATTTCTAGCTGAAAATTTATTATGTTTGTACTTGATCTTATGTATCATGTTCAGACATATTGAACATTCAAAAAAAATTTTTTTGAGACTATAAGAGACACTCATTTTTTGACGTTATGAAAGGTAACGGCTAGACATACTGAATCAATTTTAGAGAAATATATAGCTGAAGAAACATATTTTGTACGTTTGCATTTTATTAGCGGAATAAAAAATAGGGCTTTTAAAAATTTAGTATGACTATTTTAAATACATATATATATATATATATATATATCTTTACTTACCTCTTCAATGGAAGGATACCGAGGATATTCCTTCCTAAACATATTCATGTCTACGTTGAAATTCGACCAGGTTGTATTAGCATTTTCGTTGTATATTTTATTTTGTATGAGCACTATCAATTGCGACCGGAGTATTAATCCCCGTAACCTCTTATATGTGGTGACTTCAGCCTGAAGACAATAAAATAAAATTATTACACTACTTTTCTTTGCGCTTCATATTATGCTTTAATTTAAGGGTAAGGCAATTATTCCACTCAAATGGTCTCCTAAACTACCAGTGCCTTCGGATTAAAATATTGGCAGACTGTGAGTTTGCAAATTGTTTTAACCTTTAAACTAACTAAATTAAACTGAAAATCACACCAATGAAAAAAGTATCAGATATAGAATGTATCTATATTTTTACATGTATTTATGTATATAGAAAGGATTTGAAGTATGAAGTACTGAAAATTCCATCTTCTTAAACTAAACAGTACATAAAAGTCATACGTCATCAGCGAGCGGCGGATCGACGACAGGGAAGCCGTTATAGGACACCAGTTTGAGCAGCTCCACGACGTGGCCGACGTTCTCGACGGCGCGCAGCGCGAACACCGGGTGCGACATCACCTCGGACGCGTACACGTTGTGCGCCAGCGGCGGCGGCTCCCACGCCAGCAGCGGCGCGCCGGCTAGCTGGATGTGGATGTCGTAGATGCCCTATGACAACGTCAATATTACTAACATACAATAATAACTCTTAGAACTGCAATATGGGCACGTAAAGCACATTTCAAAGTAGACAATTTTGTCTATAAACTTACATCAGTGCATCACATTTTTTAAATCTTACTAAAATGATAACGAATGTTAATTTATACGTTCAGAATGAATGTAAAGAAAATGACTAGAGTCTAGCTCTTATTTTTTCAATATAAACAACTTTAGAAATAAAGTATAAGATAATAGAAATAGACATCTCTCGCTACATAAACGAGGCAAACCTCATTAAAGAAGTCGCCGGTCCACTTGGCCACCACCAGGGTGATGATGATGGGCAGCGCGTTGGAGATCTGTCCCGTGGTCTCGATGATGATGACGGTGAGCGAGATGGTCATGCGTACCACGCCGCCCAGCTGCGCCGCCGCGCCCACCAGCGCGTACTTCGCCGGGTTTATACTCTGTTATATTACACGATACAAATATATAAAGCTGAAGAGTTTGTTTGAACAGGCTTATCTCAGGAGCTGCTGGTTCGAATTGAAAATTTGTTTTTTGTTGGTTAGACCATGACCACCAACCATCTATACGATTCTTAATGAATGATAGTACTAGAGGTACGCTTTACGTTGTATAACATCATGATCATTGGAGTGAAGCAGCAGCGAAATTTTTTAAACGATTCAAGATACCCAAAAATGTTTTTGAATGAATTGTTCACCTTATTATTAAAAAAATGTACGCAACAGAATATGCATATCTTTTAAGATTGACTCTTTCCATCCTTTAATATATTCTAAATAAAAAATAGAACTAGAGTGGTTGTTTGTTACTACAACCCAAAAGCTATGGGTGAAATTAAACAATTAAACATGTCGGTTTTATAACGAGAGGACTGTACATTATTTTATCTCAAACTTGCTAGTTTACAATAAAATTATAAAAGAATATCCTGAAAAAATAATAAAAAATACATAAACTCACCGTAGAAGGTATAGCGTATTGTATCCAGATCGCCAGCAATCTCCCCCAAGCGGCACCGGTGAGTAAATTCGGTATGAACAAGCCGCTAGAGACAGCTAGCCCAAAGGTCCAGGTGGAAAGTAAGAAGTAGCACAGCACGAAGACCAGCAACGAGACCGGTTTGTATGAGCCCAGTGGATCGTGGAGGAAGGAACGAACAGATGCTTCTGGCGTTTGGAACCAGATCGCTGCCAGCGCGTTGTACTCGCCATCGGCGCAGTATAACTAGTTACAATTAAAAAAAACATAAATCTATACTATCTATACTAATATTATAAAGAAGTAAAGTTTGTGTGTTTGTTAAATTGTAAGGGGTAATCTCGAGATCTACTGAATCGATTTCTTTCTTCCACTAATAATAGTTAAAAAAATTAAAAAGGATTATTAACGTTAATAACCAACAAGCAATTCACCCAAATAGCTCTAATGCTCCAAATAAACATTAATAATAAATACTTCAGGACACATATACACAGCGCCATCAAGTCCCAGGCTAGGCAGAGCTTGTGTTATGGCAACTACTGGCAAAGGATAAATTACATAGACATACTTTCATTTTGTAAATTAATCCATTTAAGACATGGCAACACAAAAAACAAATGTAAATAATTAATATATTTTTTCGCCGTGGGAATGGAACCCAAGACCCCTTCGCGCTGAAAACAGTTGTCAATTTGACATACCAACATGCTGTTGTAACATAAAATAAGGACATGTAAATAAGCAAGTACATACTATCCTTTGTTTCTACTTTGAACAAATGCTTATTGCATAAAAATTATCAGTAATTACCTGAAGTGGTACTTTAGTAGGATCCTCTCCTAATGGCCTGCAGTCATTCAGAAGGAACATCATGAGAAAGCCGCATGTTGCTGTCACGCTCGCCACTAGACAGGCTTCCACCACTCGCAACCATGGCGCGCTTACATATCTGTTAAAATAAATTATTTAGATAATTTAAAAACAATATTTCAGCTAGGAACGCATAATTTTGGACCATTTTTTCTGTTCCTTTTGTGATTTTATTTTACACATGAATGGAACTAACATTTTCTTGTTGTTTTCTTACCTTATCCTAAAAACAGCTAATCTATAATTAATGTAATTCCAGAGAGCTCCGAGTAGGCCACCAACCATACCAAAAATAATAAATACAGGCAGCTCATATATTTGAAATGGAAACGGTTCCATCTTTCCGAGATTCAACAGGCCTAAAAATAAAATTACAGGTTGATTTATATTTTTTGGAATGGAGAACATTAATTTCACTTGTAATAATATTAATGAAAGATTACTAACCAGGGTAACTTAGTTCGCCAGGATGTCCATGGTAAGCCGATAAAGCGAAATTCAAAGTAAATGTCGACACCACGGTCCCAAAAAACGTTCTCCATGTCAATGCTTGATTCCAGAAACTAGTTCCTTCTTCTAACGAAAATAACACACCACCTAAACAATTTCAACATTATTACCTACCGATATTATGAATGCGAAAATTAAGAGTCAATGTGTATAAAACTTTACCAATAGGTGCTCCAAAAGCAGCAGACACACCAGCTGCTGCACCTCCAGAGACAAAATCTCTTTTCTCATGGTCCTCCCGAAAATATTGAAATATCTTGAAGTCCTTATTGAATGTGGTGCTTTTGCCTTGTGATATTCCTGCTGCTACAACTGATCCACTGTGTATCATAGGTCCTTCCTTAAATATAATACTATCAATAGTTTAAATAATGATACCTAATATCAAAAAATATTTTGACCAAATCTATAATATAAGAGATATTTCTGTTGATAATAGTTTATTCAAACCTTTCCACCTGCTAACCCACCAACAACAGCAGTAATAACCCCTACAGCCTTTACAACTAAAGTTTTAATTCTAACAACCCTTGGTACTTTCACTCCATTCAGGTAGCACTTAACTTGAGGGATACCACTGCCAGCAGCAACGGGCTAAAAAAAAAATTTTTATAGAACTTTATTTTGTTACCCCTCTAATTGAAAAAAAATTAACTTAATAATAATACTTACTTCAACATATGCTACCAGTACACTTCCAATGAACACTATACATATATTTGTTAACACCCACAATAGGTATGGAATGTACAGCTTATCTAACAATATATATTTATCAACAGCTGTATGTGATTATTAAGAAAATATACCCATTCAGTAACTAGAGCATACATGTAATAATACCAAACCCACATCTTCTGGTTTTCCTCATGTACTGGTTTTTACCAACTAAAAATAGCATTTCTTTAAAACTCAGTCTAAATGGTAATTAAAGCTGCATGATCAAATAAAGCAATATTCTCTACAGTTTAAGATATTAGTGTATAAGATAACAATAAAAGTTTAAAAATGCAACTACAGAAATATTACCATTTTCATGATTATAATTAGATTTAGTATTAGCCATTCATTTATATGAAATTGAACCACATAACAATTTAAAAAAGGATACACTTTTTAAGCTGCACATATTTGATATTAGAAAATTCTTCAATACAAATATCTATTACAAATGCAATTAATGCAGTTATCACTCCAATTAGCAAAAATATCCACCATCTTGCAATATCTTTCCATACTATAAATGGATATCCTCTCTTCCTCTCTTCATCGAGAAGCAAGTGATTCTCACATGTGTCATAATCTAAGCTCTGTAAAAAATATCTCTTAAATATAAAAAAAAAATGAAATTTAAAGTAGGTTCCAGTGCCATTGTGATTTAACTTAATTAATTGTTTACATGAACTATTTCTTTAAGTTAAATCATTATCACAATTTTACCTCATACTTTGCTGACAAAGTATTCATGGAACCTGGTTTAATTTTTTGTACAGGCTGCCTGCGTCGGATTCCATGGCTACCTTGTATATCTTCTTCACCAGATTCCTAAAAATTTTTTAAAATTCAAATATTAAAATTCCATTTATTCAATTTATAGACTAATTACCTATGACAGACAGAGGAATAACATATCTATAAAACAAACCTGTAAATCAGATGATTTGTTTAACTGTGCATAATTAGAAGTACTTGCTTCATCATTGCTTATTAATTGTGCTGTATCTGAAGTATCCTCACTAACAATCTCATTTATTGAATCATTCATTTCATAGGAGTATTATGTGTGGTCCTGGGTACGCCTCTTTATTGAAAGTTACGTTTATAAGTTAGAACTATAAAATTGACGACAAGAAATAACACAACTTATCTTCCTCCCTTTGTGTGATTATCCACTCCACATGTAATGTTTTTCAGACTGTAGACAATACCTAATAATAAATTAGGTTTTCAGTATCGTGAAATCTTTGTCACTTGTCACAGGGTTGCAATTATGTTTCATTAATGACTTATAACAAATAATATTGTAAATAAAAATTCTTCAAAGTCAAAACATCAAATTATGGTGACAACTATCAAAATCAAAATATGAAAATGACAATTGACATTTTATTTTTTTCATAGGGATGTATAAACGTTTCATTTGAATAGTTATGGAAAAGTTAAATAATTTTGTTAATTTCAAGAATTCAGATTTATTCTTAAAAGCATAAAAACGCTATTTATAAATGATTAATCATCATAAGTTCTGAATGTAACAAAAATGGTTAATTATTTGAACAGTCTTAATTTTAGTATTCAAATTTAGTGAGTACCATCAGCATCCATTGGACTTCATTTGTTTAAACATAATAGAAAATTAAAAGACCCGAACAAACTATCATCTGTAAAATACCGTTTCTATAATCTATATATTATTTATATTGGTATGGTCTCTTATAGGAATATTTTAAAGTTTTTTGAAATTCAACTTCAACAATCCGAACTTTATAAAGGCTTTGTTTAGGCCACTTATCCTCATAAACTCATCTACATTAATTTTTGGTACAAATATAAGAAGAGCTTTTAAAATATGTAAGTTATTTGTCAATCTGATAAAAATGATAGTAGAAATCATTTTGACAACGTTATCATTTTTATCAGAATGTCATTTCAAAGACTACTAGCGCCATAATAACTACACACGCAATAATCAACGTACCGTAAACAATGGTGTATTTGTGTATGTGTGTGTAGCTTGCTCGTTCGTTTGGTTGACAATCGCGATGTGATGTATCCTATATCATCGCATGCTGAGTTATCTTTTCAAGAAATATTTATAATTTTTCAATTAGTTAAGCGATTTATTTCTAAATGTTTTCTTTCGTTGTGATATCTTTTCCCTGTTTTGATTTCTAAATATGTGTAACTTGCCGCCGAAGTTCCATTCAGTGTGTCGCCTTTGTTTATCATTCTGTGGCGATAATTGCAGTGATGTTAAACTTCCAATATTCGACCGTGATAAGGATAAATCACAACTTTCCGAGATGATAATGACATATTTGGCAATAGTGGTAAATAATATTACATTAGTTTTGTATTGTAATCACAAAAAGTAATGTTTTTCTCATGTGAAAGTTAGGCATTAGCGTTCAAGATTGTGGATACTGATAAGCGCCATTAACTTTCTCGCGGGTGTTGGGTATTTTCGCATTGTGATATCATGTTACGGCCCACGCGTTGACTGCTCGGGAGTATGACTAATGTCGTTCGGGGAAGTGATAGGCTAGGCGGGTGGCAGTGCGCTATATCAGCGACCGCGCGGTGATAACAAAGGAGCGTACGGAGATGCCCTATCAACTGCTCGCGATCTTTTCAAACCTTCGCTCTTTCGCTTTCCTGCTTTACATGTAAAATTTGCAGTTCTAATCATAACATACTTATTATACTTGCTCCCTGCATTAGTGTACCCTTGCATTGAACTGCACTGTATCTATTTTGAGAACCAATAAATACTAAATATAGACATGCATTTAATAGGGGAAATGTCTGTGCCCTTTGTGTTATCTTGGAATATGCAAGCAGAATCTTAAAATCAATGTAAAGGATTTTATTATGATATCTAGTTGATGAATCATATCTATGATTATGTCTGTGAAAGGTCATTGGCCACATCATCTCTTATTATAGGTATTGTGAAATCTAATGATGTTTAAATTTTTCTTTTAGGTCTCTCCAGAAGATATGCTACCACAGGTAGTTTGTGGAAGTTGTGCAAATAAACTGGATGAGTTTCATACATTTAGAGAACTGTCACATAAGTCTGAAAGATTATTGGAACAGTTTCTTCAGTATGCCAATTCATTATCTGGTCCTAAGGAGGTTAGTAAAACCAATCTAATACTAACAAAAATATATTTATTTCCTAAATATCTTTATAGTTCATAATTTATAAAATATAATATTATACAGTGTTTTTTCTGTCAACTAACAAAATAATAGGGACTAAACAAAACTGGACTCTGAGTTATTAATATTAACATAACGAATTGGTTGGCTCAATTTTTTCTTGTAACAAGTTTTTGCAGCATTAAAAAGAATGCCTACTATCATTCCAATGCCAACAACTGTTCCTACACCTAAAATACTCCATAATATGTGTTTTGGCCTTAAGTTGGAGAAAGAAAATCCTCTTTTTTGTGCAAAAGTTGTGTCAAAGGTAGGGCAGAAGGACACAGTTATATTTGTGATGAATGCTCCATTTAATCTCATAGGTGCTGCACAACTGTTAAAAAAAATGTTTATTAAAAACAAGTTTAGTTAACTCAGGTCAATATTACAGTCTAAGATACATTTAGATCACCAACAACAGTTACAAAATTGAAAATGGAAATAAGTATTTTGCTGAACATGGTTTGGTACTTACTAAGGTATCTCTCCAGTTCTAAACTTAGTGCCAGCTTCTTGTCTAGTGACAATATCAGCTAAATCACAGTTGCACAGCCAGTTGTTTCCCATCATATTTAATATTTCTAGATTCTTCCAAGGCATCAAATCGGTGGATAGTTCACTCAAGTTATTGTCATCCAGATATACCTGTTGTTTTACAAAACTTAAAATTATATACTACTGCATCAATGTATTCATTATTGATAACTTCATCATTATATAGAATAAAACAATGTTGTTTTCTTCTATCTGTATCTATGGTTCAAACTCAAATCTTTAAAACTGCAATACATTTCATGCAGATTATTTTATCAGATACAGTGATTCAAGAGGAAGGTTTCTGTGTATGCTTGCATAAATGCGGGTGAAACTGAGGGGCACTAGTATTAATATTAAATAAAATATGTACATTGTGATTTATTTACACTTATGCCATAGAAATAGTGAATTGCTAAGAGAGTTACTTTAAGAATCTTTAAATGTTATCTAAAGACCAGTTAAACCTTCACCAATTTTATATATTGTAAATTATAATTTTAACTAAACAAGGTACACTTAATTTTTAATATGTCACAATCTGTTATCCTCTAAATTTTATTAAATTTGAACATTTGTAAAATTTGATAATTATCTCACATAAACAATGCATCTTTTTACAATTTCTATTCAGTGCAAGGCGGTAGAAATATCGGGAAATACTTAATCAATCATATATAACCATTATCCCATACATATGAAAATGAAAAACTTCAATACCGTAATTTTCCCGTAGCTATGTGGCTGATAAAGCAACGGCCTAATTCCGGGATAAATTTTGCAATCAATCGCGTATTATCAAAACAAATATAAATTGATCGATCAGCTAACCTAGTTTATTTGAAGTAAAGTAAGAAATTAAAACTGGGCCAGACATCATTGTATACCGCTTTCTATAATTTTGATTTGTTTACATGCGTGATAATCAATCACGAACTAAACAAGAGTAATGTATTGAAAGTTACTCCTAGTCAAGGGGTAGGTTTAGTTAAGAATTTTATGAGCTTTGAGAAAACTTTACGAAGAATTCGCACCAATGAATTTGATAGTTTATATTGTTATTATTTAAAGGCTTTCCTTAGTTGAATACTTTTAAGTATTAAGAACCAGCAAGTGATTACAAATATTAAGTATTACGTAGATCTACGTTAGTTGGCATCCGCATGCATACGATCACTGATGATTACAATGTTTATGCATGGTCAAGCTTGGTACGATTTCGATACGATATATTTTAAGGTATCAAATTTTAATTACCTCTTTGAGCGTCCATTTGTCTTTCAATCCCCGGAAGGCATTGTGACTGATGTATTTTAAATTTTTGTTGTGACAGAGATGCAGTACTCGAAGTTTCGTTAACGGTGAGAACGTACTGCGTTTTACTTCTTCTAAATTCTCATTTTCTCCCACTTCCAACTCCAGTAAGTTTGATAATCCTGTGTAATTAATAACGTATAGTATAAAGAAAAGCAAAATAGATTGCGCAAATTAAGTTAAAAGTCCAACTTTTAAATTGTAGTGTAATTAATTTATCCTGCAATACATCTAATAAAGAAATATGAAATTTCCTTTCACAGTTATGGAATGTAAAGAGATCTTAATGGTTATAATTTTAATAATAACAGCCATCTTGTGATAATAATATTACTTCGTGATCTAAGATATGCGTCATCCATTTTTGCCCAATGTACGGAAATACAACACGATGTATAAAACGAATTATTCCCACGTCTGTTACATACATTTTAATTCCGGATGTATAAAAATTGGCAATATCTAATCTTTTGAGAACATTGTCTTTATTTGGTTTTAGAACGTTAAGCGTTTATATAATATTTATAGTCTATGTCTTAAGCACGCAAGGTAGGTAATAGGTATATCTCAAAAGCACAGATAAATTTTCTGGACGATTTCATAGTCATATGTAGCAGTTAATAATAAAATGTATTCCTTGGTTTTCCAAGTGGACTGGCCGAACACAATGCCACACTAAATAAGTCCAAGAACGCTCTCCGGCATAGCGATTTTATCGCTTCACATCTAACCGACAAATACCGATGACTCGTCAGTGTAGTATTCTGCCGGATCTTCAGCAAGATTGTTATGAGGAAAGGATTAATCTTTAAATTATTGCGTACAAGTGAAAATCTGATAACACATGATCCGCTTTCGTTTCTCGTCAAGTATATACGTAACATTTACTGCTGACTGGCGTTTTACTACGCCAATAGAAAGTTCGGCGATCGTCTTCTCGTAATTAGAATGTATTTACGTAATATATTGAAATTTATATTCATCTATAATTGCATCAATAGTTGGTAATGTAATGTTATATACGCGTTGTAATTGAAATTCATTAGTAAATTTTTAGATAAGAGATACAAGAAATAGTTATTCTATCGTACAAAGATTATGAAAATTAATACAACGTTTGAGGAAAAATAAACTTTTAGTAAGATGTTTTTGTTTTTTCCCACGGTGCCGTGTAATGGGAGTCATCGATTTGTTAATAATTATTCTATATCGATTTTTATAGTATGATTGATTGTATGTAGGATGCCTGCGAGCTGCAGGAACAAAATCTCAAGCAATCGTCGGTGGGTAGGTTTCAATTATAATAAAACATACTTTTATTATTATTGATAGAAAATATTTAGATTTTGTTATTCTTAATTATAATTAAATCATCTTGATGTTGTGATTTGAACGACTAAAAAGGAATATTTGTTATCGTAGTTGGTTGCAAACTATTTGCATTTCACGTGCACGCACAGATAAATTTACTCACCAACAAAACTATCGTCATTTAGCTCGACGATAGGGTTATTGTTAAATGTAAGGTATTTCAAAGTTTTTCCAACAAGGCTGAGGCTTTCCGGGACGTTCAGGAATAAGTTTCCAGAAAGATCTATTTGTTGTAGCATTACGAGACCTTTGAATGCGTCAAGCGGTATATTGTCAATATCCGTTTTTGACAAATCTAATACCTGTAAAAGATAAAGTTAATATCTGTTAAATACTTGCCTTTACATACCTCGGAGATAAAATTTTATCTGCAATACTTAATTTTATGGTAGTAAAGAAAAGTTTAATCTATGAATTGAATATTCTTGGTATTTGAATTTCTACTGACACATGACAGTTTACCCCTTACCAACCTCTGTCTACTTAATAAAAATTGTTGAGATACTGTTTTGAAGTTTTCATGAATCGGCTATCCGTTTATATTCATCTTTAAGCGCACATTTTTCAAATGTGTGTAACCAATTTGTAATCTCTTAAAGGAGTTAACCAAAAATAACGAAAATCATTAATTTCTGCTCTTGTGGCCGACTTCGGGCACTTTGTGTGGTCTAACATGTTCGATTTAAATATATAATAAGAACTAATTTTAGTGCCTTCTATTTAGTGTAGAGTATTTTGTTTACAAATATTGATAAGTATTTCCGTATGATAAATCTATTATCAAATATTTATCACCATTTGACGTTATTATACTTTATCTTTCGTTCGGACTAGTTACAGGTGATTTATCATCGTATACATCACCTATTACTCTGGATTCTTGCTAGTATAGCACAGAGCTAAGATAAACTGTATCCATTATACTTTGAGCATTAATAATTTAAAATTACCTATAAAAATTATAATGTCATATGAGACTTTGCATAGAAATAGAATAACTTAATTTTTCCTAAACGGTATACAACGACTACCAAAGTGACTTTTGTATGAGTTATTTGACAAAAGTATGTTTTCCCATTTTTTTGTATTATTCAGGAAATAGATAGACACGATCGATTTTTTATGCAATAATCTTACCTCGAGCCTAGTAGCGCTTGACAATGCTAGGATCGTCACATGATCTAGTATTTCTATCGGGTTATTGTTGAGATATAGCCTTGTTAAGTTTGGAGTGTACTGAAACAAGTATCTGTCCAAGGAGTGAATCTCGTTGAAGCCCAGGTTTAGAGTCTCTAACGCTATGTCGCTGTACACACCGTTATTGTAAGGTCCTTGGAATATCTCACTCCGCAATACTTCACCTGTAACATTCATTATTTTTATTAACTTACGTTATTGTCAGTTTTACATACTTTACATCAAGTTAGCCTTGGCTTAGTTACTTTACTATGAATGTAAGAATAGAGATAGGTACACTAAGTAGTTTACAGAAAATATTGTGTTCATAAGGCTCATTGAATTTATTTTATTGTTGTCATTTCAAGAGATTAGGGTTGATAAATGATACTTTGTTCTAAGCTATTTTGCTTGCTACTTTAACATACTTGATATTATGTTTACATAAAATGTATAAAACTAAGGATTGCGTGTTTCAAAGCCGATTAGGACTGGAACTTTTAGAAGGCATAAGCAATCAGACTTGTGAAATATTTGCCAAAAAAAAAATCAGCTTATTAGCTGATGGCCTAATTATTAACTCCGTTATGCTTTATTGTAAATATTTACTTAACTGTTAAATATTAAACTACTACTAGTAAATATTTTTCACGAATAAGCCTTTTAATTATTGTTTTAAAATCGGTTCAGTATATCTATACATAAACCTACAAACTACTTTTATTATTTATTATATATATCTATTATAATATTAGTATCACTACACACTATGATAAACAAAGTCGCTTTCTCATTATATCCCTATGTATGCTTATATCTATAAAATACGCAACCGATTCTCATGCGGGTCGCTAGTTTATTATTATAATGTTAATACCAAAATCAAGATGTTTATCAGACACTAAATTTCATCAAAAGCAGACGCAACCAAATTACCTGATATATAGTTTTTACTGAGATCCAAGTACACCATCTTGTCAATTTTTCTAAAGGCATCGTCTTCTATCTCTACTATTTTATTTGATTTGAAGCTTATTGCGATCCTGTTGCCGGGGACAGGGGCCAATTGAGTCACATTCGTAATACTGTTGTTAAACAGTGTTATTAGCACATTGCTATCTGTAAGTCAACAAAAGTTACTTCTACTGTGTTTTAATAGCATTCAACACCTATTCAATGTGTAATATGCTCGTTTCATATTATGTGAAAATTATCTATCTTATTAACTATCCAAGTTCTGCTTCTGTGTGGGGGAAACTATAGTTAATACTTCAAATTCATATTGAGCCCTATCTAGTGCATGTTAAATTCTATTATATAATCTTAGAATTGTATTGAATATATCGCTTTTTATTTTTACTAGCGTCTGGGTTAACGCCGTATCTTATCGCGGATAAATTACAAATCAGGTTATGTGCAGGTTTTTTAACCTTTCGCGAATTAGATATAAAAACGTTTATTAGTACTAAGTTATAATACTTTTAAATTAAAATTGGTTGTAGGTATATTTATAAATGTGTAAGAATCTATTTCGTGATTTTTAACTTTCTTGATTAAAATATTATTAGTATTTTTTTCTGATAAATCATTATTCTAAAAAAATATAAAAAATGTAAACAAAAAGGTATTGCTCTATTCTATCTATTCATCTTTGCTATCTACCCATCATTATAATTATCATATAAAAATGTTAAATCCTACAAGTACTTGAATGTTTTAATGATAACATTGGTACATTCACGATATTATTGCGATGAGTCATAAAAATCATTCAGATTATAATCTGCAAACGTAATGAGCAAAAGAAAATAATTAAATTAACATTTCATAAAGTAACTATCACTTATTAATTATTTTAACCATAATACTATTTTTTCTTCTAGTAACGTAATTAAATATTAATTCAATTCCATAAAACACGTTACTTAATCATAACGGTTGTGGTACCTTTGTTTCCTATACTTTGAATGTCGTCTGGCCATTGTGGTATTTTATCAATGTTGCGCCGGGAACAGTTTAGTGTGAGATTGTTGACATCTTGAACGAAAATGTCGCAAGGGCTCTTCTTGTCGCTTTGAGCGTGAGATCCACATAAAAGCACACTTAATAACACTAACACCTATAACAAAGAAACGTCATTAACTTGTGTATTCCGTAAACCACTCACTAATGTCCCTAGGGCGATTTGAGTCTATATTACTTACGTTGGGCACATCTCGTAGAAAGTGCATTTTCATCAAAATTAGAAAGGACACTGCTCGCACCATACAAAGATCTATTATTATTATCTTATCACTGAGAAGGCAAGTGATATCATTAAAGATACGAAACTGTGGCGCCTCATTGGTTAACATTTATTTATGATATCGTGTAACAAATACATGCGATGTTCAAACATTGTTCTTTATTTTTAGGAAGTGCTGAGTATAACCGCAGACAAGCTGGAAGAAATAATTAAACCACTGAACGATAACGATTATGATCACGCAACTAAAAACAAATACGCCGAAATTGGGTCGCCGGACTCGACGGAAGAGATGAAAAATTTAGAGAGTCGACAGGCGGCGGTAACACTTCTTCAAATAAAAAATTACGACCCAACTAAATATGTCGCCAAGCCGGAGGAAACTCCGAATATTATGTTCAAAACTGTAAGTTTACCGCCTTCAGACAGAGCGAGAGAGGTAATGCATTGTAACACTGTCATCGATATTATAAGCAAGGCTGTGGCGGTCGCTCAGCGTGAAAATGAGGAGTCACATAATTATCAATCGAACTATGCGGGCGTCATTGACAAGACACGCGTGCCTAGTTCGAGCGAGTATGTGCAGGAGTACACGGACGAGCCCTACGCGCACAACGCCCCGCAGAGTGTCACCAGCCTCGGCAGCAACGATGAACATAACAAGGAAATGGATCTGTCTCTCTACGGAACGGTTAAGAACGAGTACATGGAGCAGAACGATCAGGAACGCGAGCCCCCTGCATATGTACATAGAACGATAAGCAATAACAAAATGTCAAGCTTCGCGGATGAATACAAACAGCATGTGTACGCGAGAGCATGTGTCAGGACAAAACCAGCAAAAGATAATTCAGTCTACGAGGACTGTAGTCAAAGCAGTAGTGGATCAGACCCTGACAGACTACAGATGGATATATCGGAGGTTTCGCAGGTATTATTATTTATATATATCACATAATTAATTAATTCTATTCATATTTATGCACAAAATGTCGGTCACTGTACTGAATATATTTCTATGTTACCTCAACTTGTGTAACGTTAACCAGACGGATATAAACTGAATTGTTTCTTTTTATATTCTCGAGGTCTACAGATAGTGTAGCGTATCAATTATGTTAAATATAATTTGTACGTAAATGGTAATGACCTGTGTAAATAACGCTATATGTAGTAGTATTTATGAAGTCCGCTCCTAAATGTACTGCCCACGTGATTATTATTATGGCCATTATTGCAAATGTTATTTAATGGTTTAACAAATTAAGATATTTTTCTGATTAATTTTTATATGAATTACGTATCTATTTTTATTTTTAATACATTGTTTGGCCATAATATGTCGTTGAAGATGTTATATAAAACACATTTGTATTAAAGAGTACACACTCTTGAATAATAATTTGTTTTATATGAACACACGTTCAATTTCTAAAAAAATAAAATAAAACAAAACTCATGGTTCCAGGACGATCCCGAAGAGACTCAATCGGTACCATCAGCGCAGTCGTCTCCCAAACCGCCTCACGAAAACGACACAGAGAAAGAAACACTATGGCACGCTTTACATAAACAAAATGGTATTTATTGTCTTTGCTATTATGTAATATGAAGGCTTGCGATAAACATAAAAAAAACATGAAGTCAAAACATTGTTGTTACGAAAAGGAAAAGGTATAGTACGCGTCACGAATCTTTAGCGCTGAATGAAACCTGCGCAGAAGTCAAAAATAAGGTATCGAGGTAACGGCGCGGCGCGCGGGGCGCGTGATCGTCGGGTGCGCGAGCGTTGATTGGTTGTTCCAGTGGTGTTGTCTTGCTCGCACCAATACGTCAATTACGAACGCGATTCTACCGATGCGCAGCTATTCTCGTCCAGCGCTAAACATAAACGACGCGTACTATAACTTTAATTAAAAAAACAGTGCATATTCGTTATGTAAATAATTTGAAAATGAAGATCAATAGCCTAAAATAATTAGATTATCATTCGGGATCAATGGGAATGGGAGTTATTTATTGAGACTGGTAACACAGGTCGCGGCGGAGAAACAACGCAGCTCTTGCGGCGACTTATAAACAGCAAGCACTCGGGCATGACGGTGTCGCCCTTGCGAGCGAACACGTCTCCTCTTCCCGCCACACTGCTGCCTAATGGCGCGGTTTCACCGGTAAGTGTTATTTTTAATGATTGTTTTTTATAATGGCAACACTTACTACTACTATAAGCAAAAAGAGAAGCGCGTGACACATGCTCTGTGGAATATAAGAGCCTATTTTTTTAATTAGAATAAGCTCATACGGTACAAGGGTAAGTGGTTTGTAACTTAAGGCATTTCGCTATTTTATGTACTGTGATTTCTGTTTGATTTATATTAAAATGTGATAATAGGTAGGTATGAAAAATTAACTAATAATTAGTAAATTTCTGATGTTAGTCAAGGCAGTTCGGATATTTATTGAGTTCTATATATCAAACTATCATGTTTATTTTAATAACAAAAAATAAATAATGAGTTGTTTTTTTTCCGTGGGGAAATGCTCACGCATGCCTACCGTCCCGGGGGTGAGAGAGTAGGTTATGTCGGACTCAAACCGACTAAAACCCCACGGTGTTCCACTGTTCCGCGTTTAGACGGAGTCACGGTTGCTCTGGCGGACTCTTCCGCAGCCCCGTCTGCGGATGCCCGTCACCGGGCCGCCTCAGTTATGGTGTGCTGACACCTACTCCTGGTTGTTATCACTGCACTTAAGGCAGGTTGTGATCGGAACACCGGATCATAACCTGCCACGCCGAGCGATGAGCATGCCCCCGCTCCGTCGCTCGGCGCCCCTACTTAGGGAAATAATGAGTTAAATTAACTTACCTAAATATTTTGATTTCCGAACGTAACATGAATAATGTCAGACGTAGTTAGTAGTAAGTAGACGTAGTAGTAGTTAGTGATTAAGTGTCAAATATATTCGATATATTAAAAAAAACCAATAGGTATCTACTTAATTTGCTTTACATTGAACTTCACGTCCTTTTTAATAAATGTAAAAATGAAGGAAACACATGTATACTTACTTTAATATTGGCCATTCGTATTTTTTATTCGTAAAAAATGCGAAATTGTTACTATAGTTATTTTAAACTTTCCGGTCAAGGGTACACTTAATATATATGTAACGATATATGCAACTTTATCGTGTCGCAAACACAAACACTTCGAAGTAACGCACAAGATATAATAACAAAGGTAAAGCACAATACAAACGAGGATGCATTTATAATATTCTTTAAAAGTACCTACGTGACGTTGTGGCGAGGTGAAATAGCGTTTTCCTCGAGAAGAAATACCTCGATAAACATTTATTTTAAGATTTATTGTTGAGAGATCGATTGTTTCGGTTGGCAAGGACATATGTGTCTTTCTCATGTGTAGTTACTTTGTTTTGATGCACCCGTTAAAATTGATTTATTGGAGAATAAATTCTTTTAAGCGATTTTGTTATTCGAGTATATTAGAATTCTATACACAGCGTCTAAATAAAAAGCGCTTCCGGATGTATCCTTGTTATGACTGTTAAATATAAGGAAATAGGCTTAATGCAGCAAATAATGCATTATTATCTTAGCAAAACACTTTAAGATAATATGTGTTCTGTACACACATATGGTATACGTACACCTTATGATCAACAGCCTTTATGTTGTAATTTATTGCTCTATTAATTATTATAATTAATCATAATATGAGTAAGTTTAAAAATTGGGTGGTTATCACTTATATAAATTTTTGTTCTAAGTACTCGTAAGTTTATATAGAGATGAACGGACAAATGAAATATTATAATGTTTATCATTTATTTAATCTTATATCTTTTTAATAGCAACAACAACTTTACACATTTAGCAAAACAACCTATTTAAGTATTCCTCTTCTACTTTAGTCTATCAATACTTTAGTCCTAAACTAACTTAGTAAGTATCCCAAAGTAACTTTTAATTATTGTTTGGTTATATATTTGTATTAATTGAAATATGAATTCTCTTAGAACGGTGAATGGCCAAGCCCAGGTAGGGGCGGCGCGGCGGCGGGCGGCACGGCGCGCAGGAAACAGAGCTGCCCGGCGCGCGCGCAGCCCTTGCCCGAACAGCTCAACGTTTGGCCCGTGCCCAATGATAATGTACGTATAAACATACGCATTTTCGGAATCATATTACTTAGGTCACGTCCTTAAAGTATTCTGTTTATGATTAATTCTTTTTTACTGATGCTTAAGACTGGTTTTATAAATGGTGCTTTATATAAAACAAATTAAACGAAATATAAATTGGACGCTCCTAGGATATTACGGACACATCGTCAATGATAAACGCAAGCAGAGGCGGGGGGGCTCAGACAGGTGGTCAGGCGCAGGTGCAGGCGGGGCAGGGCGGCGCGGGCGGCGGGCGCGTGGAGCTGTCGTGCACCAACTGCGGCACGCACACCACCACCATCTGGCGGCGCGACGCGCGCGGCGAGATGGTGTGCAACGCGTGCGGCCTCTACTACAAGCTGCACGGCGTGCCGCGCCCCACCGCCATGCGCCGCGACACCATCCACACGCGCCGCCGCCGCCCGCGCCACGAGGTCAAGTCGCCGCGCTCCCGTGAGTCATATTATACGTTTTATACAACGCTTACGCACCCACTTCCTTCTGTTCAAAAAAAAAATTAAAGATAAGTATCAATAAATATCCTCAAATGAGTTATACTATTGAAAAATTAAACAGTAAAGTGAGGAAAAAAATCCTTTTCTACAACCATTTATATACTTCAATATATTGTTCATTATCCTCATAATATGTTGTATTGCAGGACGGCGGGGCGGTGGCGCGGAGAGCGTGGAGAGTGAGACGGGCGGAGCGGGCGCGGGGGGTGGCGCGGGTGGTGGCGCGGGGGGCGGCGCGGCGGCGGGGGCGGACGGCGCGGGGGGGGCCGTGCTTTGCGCGCTGCGCCGCCAGCTGCAGCCGCACATGCTGGCCGCGCTGCACGCGCACACCGCGCACAGCGCGCACCGCACCCAGGTACACGCACACACGCACTTACTCATCTTGTCACATACACACCGGTACCAGTACCACAAAATAAGTATACAAAACCATACATTTATCACCATATTTATTAACTTAAAATACATAAACATTTCCAGTCTTTGAAAAAATAAAGAACGAAAGTGTACGTTTCTGAAAAATAAATTAAGTAGTCGAGGCATTGTTTTAAATATAATTTTCTAGTATTGAGAACGAACATGTTCTATAGATAAAAGATGTGACGGTGAATCAAGCGAAGATAATCTGAAGAAACATTTGCGAATAAATATTCACTATATTTACAGGTAGGCCGCGGCGTCCCCGAATATGACGAAGCGCCATTGAATCTCGTGGCGAGCCACGTGGCTGCCGAGGAGACACATTGACCTGACAACCCATCTATACTTTACGTATTCCATTTTTAAATACACTTGCACCCGTGTACAAACGGCCAGTTACTCATACCATAGACGAATAATACTTTCCAGTTCATATTTGGAATATTTTTAAAGAGTCGAATTCACTATTGACTTCTAAAGTTCAAAACCTACAGATCTAATACATTCTTTAAAAATAAGCCAACTATTTACCTTGGGCGCATAATTATTTTAAGATAATATCTGATGTTGAATCTTTTTTTATATGGAAGAGTATATATTTTTTATGAAGTGTAAATGTTCCCATTCGTTTTATACCAGTAGTAATTTAAGGCCAGTGTCTGAAGACAATATAATGAAACATTAATTCAAATAATATGATAGTATCATAATGCGTCTTCGATCAAAAATACATTAGAAAAAAAAGAAAATTTTCTTGTTTGAAAGCGGTTAAAAAATAGACATAAACAATATTTTGCCTTGTCAGACGTACATCTTACTAGTAATCAACATATTTAAATATAATTGAATTTTTTTATATCCAAGAAAACTTATGTCAATTTTCAGATGATACTTAATATAATAGTAATATTTCCACGACATTGTCACGTTGATTTTGATTAAATTAATGTCAACTTATATAATGATGGCTTTTCAAGCGCTCGTCACATTTCTGGTGTATTTTTGATTGAAGTACATATAAGTACTTAAATTTGAAGTAACACATGTGAAATCAAAGCAATAACTAGGTACTGTGGTAAAAGTAAATAAAAGTATTTTTGTAAATAAATGTAATATTTTATATTTATAACTAGACTACAAATTTATAACAATATATTCAAATTTAAGTACTTATGGATTTTCTGATGATATTAAATTCTAAAAATTTAAAAATTATAAATTCCTTGAGATGTTAAAATTACGCGTAGAAAAGGGATATGAAGACGTAGAAATTATACATTAAAAAGAAAGAAAAAATGAAATTTAAGTGCGGAAAATTGACGTCGTTGATTTCGTAGTAGTGAGTTTTCATAGGCTCCCTCCAGTAAATATTACCTGTAGGTAAAAGGCGCTAAAATTATATATTCTTGCTAAAAACAAGTTTAAAGAACATCTTGAGTGTCAATCTAAGAACAAAATATTAAATGGATTCCCGTTGATTTTCTAATATTGTGATACACTTTCTCAATTGAGAAAATGTCGTTTTCCATGGAAATTTATTGAGATTATTTGAATTATTTCGTGATATAACTTGCAATGGTTTACTTTGAAACCGATTTCAATTAATCCTTGCCTGAATGCTCTCTTTTTATTTGATGAAATTATAATTTACGGTTACCTATTGCAGGAAGCAAGTATTCATTTAGATTCTAAGTTTGTGTTAAGATATTGTAAATTTTTATTTTTATGTAGCATTAGGTTTTTTACACGCGTATCTAATTTATTTTTTCCCCAATTTCGGTCAGTATTTGAAATGTTAGTATTTTTCGCATCTGTCAAGTAGTTTTTAGGGTGGTGTGTTGTGAAGCAATAATATTGAATCTCCTTTAATTTAGAATCGGATTAACACGTTTACAGTAATTAAGTAAGATATTAGAAATTCAAGAGCAATATCGATGAAATACAAATTCAGTAGTGATACTTTTTACTTTATTCAGCGTTTTAACTTTAAAATAAGAAACCAGTAAAATAATTAATTAAACATACATATTGAGAGTAGTGAATGTATTGTAATACAATTACATATAAGCAATCTGCAAGGCATTATGTTAACAAGAACCTCATGGTGGTCAGTTTTGTAATCTGAAGCATTTAACTTACGTGTTGTTGGGAGTGGGCTGTTTTGTTCGTATCTATTTATGATTTTTTATCACCGTCCTTACTTAACTCTACTTAATTTAGTTATAATTTATTTATTGTACGATCAACCCCACGGGCCAGTAGATCAGTCTATGAGACATTGTGATAACTATAGCTAGACCATGCTTCTCGACTTTTCGATATACGTATTTTTTTGCAGCTATATTTCATATTGTATTCGTTACGTGACAAGCGACTTATCGTATTTAAAAGCTTTAAAATGTTGAGATTATTTATCCTTCAATCATTGAAATTAATGTAAGTTCTCATAGTAATACTTAGTTTCGCTTTTACTATACATGACTTGATGAAAAAAATTGAAAATGCTCTCTAACATATATAAAGCTCTCTGTTTGAATTAACCAGCATTGATATTAAAGTTATGCTATGTTATTTTCGAATATAAATTTGTTATATTAAGGTTTAATTAGAATATAATGTTACTTATAATGTAAATTGAACACAGTGGTTAGGAAAACGATTAAAGCATTTTAATTTTCAGTCCACTAACATTGATGACGCAGTATTATTTTTTTATGTATTCATTATTTTATTCTGTACATTTTAGGTGTAATATCGATTAGTTCCGTAAAGATACGTCCTAATTTTCAAACTAACCTCGGTTAGTGAGTGATTTGATTTGCGCAGCTCCCGTTCGATCTTCCAATTGGTTATTTATTATGTACTATATAAGTTAACGTATATTGGTTTTACGTGTTGAAGTATATTAAGTGACTAACAAGCCGGTTGTGTCGTGTGCGCTTACGAGCTAACAAGCATGTGTTTGTGATTACGTTGTATGTTTGTGGGCCAACAGGGACGCGGTACAGGGTACCACGCGCTTCGTCTTATTATAATTTATGCTGAAATATTGAAATTGCAGGACCGTTATTGATTTTCATGAATGACCGAATACAATATTAATATTTTCATTCTAATCGAAATTTTTGAATTCATTTTTACCATTTAAATATAGTTTTTTTTACGGCACGTCAACATTATGATAACGTATTAAAGTCGTGGATTATCAATTTCACTGGCTCAAACAGTAAAGCTTCAAGTATTTCAAATGTATCTAGTTTCTTCACTGCGTCGTATGAATCTCATAAAATTGCAAACGCAAAAGACTGAAAGCTGAACTCAATTTCGTCTTCTGTTTATATTATGTTTTTCCATTTGATGTAAAATCGTGAAAGTATTGTAACCGAAATGTGATATATGTTGTAGAATGTGTGTATTTCCCGAAGAGCAATAAATTTGTGATAAGTAGAAATGGGCATTGTTCGTACGTCTCATTAGAGAGTACCCTGCATAATATTAAATAATTATCGTCAATTAAAATAATTCTGGTGTTGCGACATCGGACTCACGATTCTTTGACTCCCAGAAGTGTAACCCTATTCCCTACTCTCGAACGGTTAATTAATTATAATTATTCATCGGCGCCTTCGATCGTGAGTTCGGTCGCGCAATACCGTTCGATTCAAAGTCAATATAAATCTTATAATAAGATCTTCCGTGATAGATTTCAACTATACTGTTTAAATAACATTACCTTGTCTCAAATTACGTAAGAGGTATTATTATAGTATAAATACTCTACTTTTGTAATAAGCTTATGGACCATAATGTTGTTTGAAATCACGAATGTATTATCGTAAGTTTCAGCATAAATTATCGGTAGGTATATAGATACCTCGAGAACATTTCACCGGAATACTCATTGTGAAACATTAATTATTGTTGTATAGATGATAAATAATGTGACTTACGCAGGGATGGATACTTAAATTATTAAAATTCTAACTGATATATTGGCTATGTAGTGAGTAGAATATTTTTTTACAAATAAATTATAGCAGCTACACTGTTTTCTTTTATTTCATGCGCCTTTGACCGTTTGGAGGACTTTTATGTTTTTCTTATTTGATTAAATTGTTTATACGATAAAAGTTTTCAATTTAATATTAAAGTAAAAGTAACTATAGACCTATTTCTATTTTACCCACTTTTAATAAATTTTTGAAAAACTCATATTAAATCAATTAGTTAGTCACTTTGCGTTAAATAATCTACTGCA
>JADANM010006710.1:4147252-4172665 GCA_026213755.1 Eurema hecabe
GCTGCTCAAGCTCTTGGGCTCGTCCAGCTCGGCGTCCTTGCCGCCCGAACTGTGCGTGCGCTGCACGGTGGCGCGCGGCCCCTCCTCCTCGCTCGCGCCGCCCACCTGTATGACGGTCGGGTGCTGCTTGTCCACGGTGTAGATGTGCGTGCGTTCGAGAGTCGTGGGAGCCACTTCCGCGTTGTCGGTTATAGAGCTTCTCTGGCCGCGGAAGCTCTGCGGGCGCAGCGTGGCCGGCCGCTCCGGGACGGCAGGCTTGTTGCGCAGCTGCACCTCGCCGGGGTCGATCTCGGCGGCGGCCGTCAGGATCGTTCGCGGCGCGGCCACGGGCCGAGGCGGCGGTTGGCCGGTGGGTTTCGGAATTTGTATCCTGACCGGCTTCTCGGAAACTTTCTCCGCCCCCAGTGACGCCGGGCCGCTTATGTCCCCGATTATCTTCATTCTTCCGACGATTCCAGTTTGGGCGGTCACGTTTTTCACTGTGAGAGTCGATTCCCTTTCGTTCCCGATGGGCTTAAAATCAAACTTTTCCTTCTCAAAATCGAAGCTCTGCCGTCTAGAGTCAGTAAGATTCTCCCGACTTCTCGACACTTCTTCTTTCAATGCTTTGTTTTGTCTGTACGTAGATCTGTTTATAGTTTGGACTCCCGTGATCACTTTACCGGTGTCGGATATAACGGGGCGGGGCGGCTTGGCGGGTTTCTCTATATCTTTTGTCATATTAATTTGCTCTCTTACTGACTCCGTCTGTTTATCCACTTGTGTTTGTGCTTCGACTTTTTTGTTCTTATCGGGAGTAAAATTCGGAGGCACCGGTGCGAGCGGTTTATTCTTACGTCTCAATATTGGTTTTGGGCTGCCATGCGGCGGACTAGATTGATCGGAGAGCGAACTGTTCGATTGTGCTTTCTTAATTTCATTCTCTAGTAATATTAAACTGGTATCGTGACTGTTACTTCGTGAGTGGCGGCCGGGACCGTCGACGTAAGACTTTTGTGAATTTTGATTATTGCAGTCGTATAGAGATTTGGTCATGCTGTTGTAATCTCCGTTCGCTTGTTCCTGACTGAGTGCCACGGTTTGGTTGTATCCTTGAACGAAATTAGGCGTAAACCCGTACTCGCACTGGTCCGGAAGCAAATCTTCTTTGGTGAATGAAATGAAAAAATTAAGTTCGTCCTTAAAGAACCAGTCGGCGTGTTTGATGAGTAACTCAACGACACAATTCACGGCGGTCGTTATATTCATGTCGAAGGTACTCTCGTCGGCGGCCCAAAGGAGGTTTGGTGCGATGACTATAGCCAGATTTGAGGGCGTCATTTTGTTTGTGCTTTGATTTTGTGTCAAGGCAGACAAAAATTTGATTAGATATCTAAGGTTTTGGAAATTAGCATCGGGCAATAAATGAATACATTCCCAAAGAGCGTTCAGTCGGGCCTGTTCTGTCGGTTGTCGAGAAGCTAGAATAAAGTTTTCATATAGACGGTACGACAGTAATGGTTCAGGTAATTCTCTGAGATAGGACTTCAAAACGGATGCCACTACATGCATATCTTTGTAATCCCGAGGTAAAGGCACATTAAATAGGCCGGCATCTAACGATAATTTCATTCTCCTGACTTTTGATGTACCTGTGGATAAAAATATCAGGTTATACTTAATGATTTTCATTGCAGTTCAAAGTAATATATGTACAACAAATTTACATTATTTCTTTGTTTTTGATACTTGCTTATTACTCATCAAGGTCATGTGATCATTTAGTAATATAATTTGACATTTGGTTCACTTGTTATTTGGAGGTAAAATATAGTGCAATCAAAAAGTTACTGTGTATGTTGTGTGTGTAAGTTACTGCACATATTATTTTGACAAAAAAGGGAACTGATAAATGGTATATTTATGTATATTTAGTATTTTATTAAAAATATTCATAGTTATGTCTAGGTAATATTTTACCTCCAGCTATCCGGAAAAGTCCCTCTTCGTTCAAAGCTAGCTCGTGTAGCGTGCACACGCAGATTTCAATGGGGAATGCGATCGTGCGACCCGTCACACGCAGATGTTCTTCTAATGGATATCCGAATACTGGCTTCACTGAACTATCATCTGGAATAAAAATGTGAACTTATATTAATATATTCGTGAACTACATCGACAACCATATGTGTTATCTTTGCTCCCTAATAAGATAGAGCAATCATACAACTACTAGGGCACAGTAAGTACACTCTTAGATCTAGGTTATGTAGGATACTTAGATTTTTTCTAAGACAAAAAATTGGGTCGCGATATCTTTTTTAATATCCAAATGCACCTTAAATAGATTGAAGTTTGTTGTCGTTCATTTAATTTGATTTAATTAATTATGGTAACAGTCTATATACACTGTATAGAGTAAGTCTCTATATACAGTGTATATAGAGTAAGTATGTTTATTTTTTTTTATAAAAAATTATAAAGGTAACTTATAATTAATAATTATAACCTAATGATATTATATTAAATAGATATGTTATAAGCGCAAAATTTTGAAGACACAAAAACATCCTAACTAGGACGTCTTACTTTTAGGTGATTCGTTGCCGGTGCATTCACGCGCAACTAACACAACTAACTATCTCTTTTTTTGTTGGTTTTCTCATTTATCTCTTTTCTATCGTTTTGACTTGTATGTATGTGTGCTGCCGCTGCTGCGCGGAACACTTTTTTCGGTTGATTTGTATGGGTATAACATATCTATTATATAATATCATTTTTATAGCCTAATTTAGTCAGTCCGCCAAATAAGAAGTCTAAACAACTGGGTTGATTTAAAACATTTTCATCATTCAATATAAAAACTTATTTACTGCAGAGATTAAGATTAGAGTATAGTATACATATTTTTTTAATAAGAAAAATTGCAATTACAGTATGTACGAGGGTCAAACTGAAAGTTCTTAGAAAATCAAAAACTGATTACATTAGCCAGTTATTAGTTTTATTATATCTTTCAAAATATTGTCCATTCACGTCAATACACCGCTGCATGCGATGGAACCACTGGGAAAAGCACTTTGCTCACTCGTCCTCAGGGGTCTCTTCAATGGCATCGCGATACGCAGCCACCGCTTCTTCAGCACTCATAAACCGCTTTCCTTTAAGTTTTTCTTTAATTTTTGGAAATAAATAAAAATCACAAGGCGCAAGGTCGGGCCTATACGGCGGATGACCCAGTAATTCAACGTTTGATGTCGCCAAATAGTCGATCGTTCGCTTGGCGGTGTACGACGAGGCGTTGTCGTGGTGAAGGAGGATCCTACTGCGAGGTCGTTTCTCTCGAACTTTTTCCAAGACAAGTGCCAAACAATTGGTAGTGTACCATTCTGCAGAAAGTGTTTTTTGATCCTCTAACACAATTGTTGCGAAATGACCTATCCTTCCAAAGAACGAGGCCACCATATTTTTCCCGCAGTTCGATCGCTCTTCACTTAAGTTGGCAACTCCTCGAAAGGAAACGCCCACTGAGCAGATTGTCTTTTGGTTTCAGGATCATAACAGTAAATCCAGCTTTCGTCACCTGTTGGTATGTCGAACACAGCATTTGAGTCACCTCCGTTAAATCTTTGAATCATTTTACGGTACCAATCCACACGATGGAGTTTTTGAGCCTCAGTCAAATTATGAGGTATCCACCGGGCGCAAAGCTTCCTGACCGCTAAATGTTCGTGGAGGATTTTGTGCACTTGACTCATACCAATGCCTAAGTTTGTCCGAATCTGCTGATAGGTCACTCTTTTGTCAGTCTCTATCATACGCCGCACAACACAGATTTTATCTTCAGTCGTCGCCGTAGAAGGCCGTCCCTCACGTAAATCATCAGTGAGATTAGTGTGACCACGTTTAAACTCATTAAACCAGTTGTAAACAGTCGCACGAGATGGGGCTTCATCGTGAAAGGCCAATCGTAGTCTATCATAACTTTCTTGTTGACTTAAATGACATCGAAAGTCATAAAAAATCATTGCTCGAAAATTTTCTCGTGTTAAATTCATCTTGACGTGAAAGAGACAATTTTCAATTTGCCGTCAAATCGTAAAACAAATGATAAATGAATGAAATATATACTCAGTAATATTGGCAAAGAGTTCTATTTTAAAATTTTAGCATTATTTTTTTATTATATTGTTTACAAGTGGCCAATTCTAAGAACTTTCAGTTTGACCCTCGTAAATGGAGCTTTTACATCACATTATGAACATATCACTAATCAAAAAACTTTAGTCTCGATTGATATATGTAGTATGTTTGTAAGTCTTATCGCATCGATGTGTTTAATCTCGCTGTATTTAGATTGAAACTTATATATGAGTCACAAGAGTTGTTTGAATCCACAACGTTATAAAGCAGTTGTGCTGATTAAATGCGGTATCGCTCATCTACTTACTAAATGGAACAGTTGGTGTATTGTATAATTGAACTGTCTCATTGCCTTGTTGTTAAGCTTACGAACAGTTACAAAGTTGAGTTATAAATTTCTCATATATCGTATTCTGAGTCATTATAAATAGAGATGATCTGATTATTGCAATCTTATCAACGCAAAAGCATGAGGAACAAACGATATAATATTTTTTTATTATCAAAAGAACAATCGTCCCTAAATATACATATTAAAACACATACAAGATAAAAAAAACAATTGTGTATAAAAAGCTAATCGTAGGAATGTATATTCGTGTATTTCGTCGTTTTGACGGTTTTGATAAACGAATCGCAATGATATTACAGTTTATTGAAAAAATGTGCTAATTTAACTTATATTCAATGTCAAGTATTATCTCGCTTAGTTGTTTCGTAATGTAAAATTGTTATTAACAGGCGTTTTGTCATTCACAGTAGGCGACTAGTTTTATGCGATCCATTAGGTCATGGGCAGGTCAGATGCTTATCCTAAATGGATAAAGTAATTAAGAGTTGGATAGATAACTTCAAGTGACCATTAGTTTAATCGATTCTACTATTTCATGGAATAGGTAATACTAGCTGTGCCTCGCGGCTTAACGTGCTTAAAATAAGATTCTATTTCCTAGTAGTTTTTCAGCTCAGACAGAGAGAATGACCAAATCCAGAAATTTGCCTTTTTATGGAGAAACCTTGTAAAATATATTTCTTTTAAATATTAGTTTAGAAAGCGTACTATTTTATATGTGCAGTCAATTACATACTAAAATTTATGATCACATTCAATATTAAGCATCTTAGCTCTGACTAGGTCACAAAAAAGAAGGAAAATAATCTTATCATTAGTACTTAAAAAAGTCAGTAAATATTGAATGGTTCATCAACTTTTTCAGTTGACATTAAATTAAGCACTTTGGAGTTTATATTTTCACCACAAATTCAATAAGAAGCTATGTTTTAAAAAACATAAGTATTGTGTTATCTGCTTCTACAAAAATAATAATAAGAAATGAAACAGTGATACATACTTATAAATCTTTCAAGTTCTGGGACGGTATCTTGTAGAGAATGCAAGGCTGATTCATGATAAGCTCTCTGCAGTTTAACATATTGCAGGAGAGTGTGCGCTAATTGTGCTTCCTTAGCCACAAGAGCAAACATATCTGCGGCCAGGGCATCTCGGGCCGCCTCAACTTTGTTGCCAGCTTCTTCCAATTCTTCCCTTGCCGCAGTTAATTTTGTAGGATTTTCTTCCTTTTGACGCTCTAAGTGCTGCAAAATTAAATTATATATTAAATAAAGCTTCATTTTGAGCAAACTTTTGATGGTCATATGTAATATAGCAGTAAAATTATACTTTTAGGTTATCCTTGAAAGATTATCTTTATCTATTCCATGTAAAATAAACAAAAATATCTTAGATTTTTATTCACAAAAATAGGTTCGAAATCTACAGTATCAATGGTTTGTACATTGATAAGAGAGATATATAGTTATATAATAAATTTTGATGTGTATGAGTGTTTCGAGGAACAAATATATTCTGTCTTGGTTAAAACCAATAACAAATCAATTAAGATTTGTGCTAACGTCTCAACATCAATTAAGCATATTTGTATTCAATCCATAATTTGTATTTATCAAAAACATTCTGGTAAAGTGATGAGTCACTTTATCATCACAAATAATTGTAATGGCAAAAAATATATTATAGATGATATAAACTATGTATGGACATCTACTTATTTCACACACATAAAAATATAAGAAATATTATAATACTTGCATTATATCGACTTGCTGCTGATTCTTTTTCACTCATGAGTCTGCTGAGGTGTTTTTTTGCTTTCATTATAGCTGGCAAATCTGTATCACCTATTGAAGTAAGAGGAGAACACACTAACTGTTCCACTTTTAGCTCATGTTCTGCTATTTCATTTGCCAAAAATTTCTCTGTTTTTCCTGCAACACAGCATGAAAAATAATGCATTTGACATTTTTTATTACATATATAATTTCAATAAATACTCTTGATTATATATTTTTTATATATTAACATATGAAGCCAATATTAATACATAAAATGAAAACAAAAAAAAACAAGTCTTGATAAAGATATAACTGCATATTTGTGTTCCTTACCACACTCATGTAAGATGTATTTAAGAATGCTGTCATCATCATCAAAGTTACTGGCTTCACACATAGATAAACCTAAAAGATATTCTGGAAGTTTTTTTAGCCTTTTTTCTCGAGCGGCTGGATCTTGCCCCTGAGTATTTCCTGCTCCAGTTGAAAGTCTTTTACTAACCAGTTGTAGTGCATTTCTTAAATGTTCAACTTTCCGATCAGCAGTTTGAAGTTCATCTGTGAGTGCCTCTCCTTTACCAGACCTAAATTTAAATAATAATTTATGAGTCTTTAACATTTTAAAATAATTCTATCAATTCAATTTATAATGACGACAGATGTAAACAACTTTTTTGACCTACTAGTCTTCTCTTTTAAAATAATAACAACTATTGTGTCATTTAAGAACTATAATCTTATCTGATATAATATACTGATAATACCTTGAAAATGTTTGGTCGGCGAGTTGTTTCACTCTATAAAATTGTTTCTTCATTATTCCAAGTTTTATTTATTTTTCTATAAAATTTAGAAGGTCATTGGACTAAGATTACTACAGTTAAATCAAGATATCGCCGAAAAGAACGTAACTAATGTCAGCACGCCAATGAGATCATCTTCACATTCTATACATCACTATGTACATCACTGAGGATTTTATTTAATAAATCCATGAAGGCACTCCATTTCAATTTTACGAATTCACAACATTAGCATTAATTTATTTACTAAAATAGAGCCGAACAAACTAGCAGCACAACAGAATTCTAGAGTGAATCAGAAAATAAAATAAATGTATCGTCACAGATAAAACCACTACTCGCTTTAATGAATATTAAAGAATATAGATCTACAAAAAATTTAAAGAGATATGACAAAACGCTGTCATCTTATCTTAAAAAGTGTCATATTCATACATATTTTTTTGCTAAATTGCATTTCACATTAATACAATTTGAATTATTTTTCTTAGTTAATTATAAAACTGACTACATAGGGAAATTTAAACTGATTAACACTGATTTATTTTCTTTAAATGAAATGCCCAAAAATGGGGATGAATAAAGTGGCAATAAAATCTCCGGTATTAATAACACAATCAATGTCAAACAAACGTCATTTTTTTTCTTTAACTTAACATTTCCACATTGGGAGGGTTTTAAGTTTTTAGCTACCATAATTTTGTAGATTTGGTTTTGGAGGTTCTTTGCCAGAGTAATAACATTTCTTAAGGAAAGACTGAACTTATTAACTTGTCTGGAGTCGCTTTAGCTACAACCACACAAAGCAACACAAATCTTTAATGTTATTTCATACTTGATTAGGTCATACAGAAAATTAAGAATGTTTGCTTTACCTAAACATGCGTAAAACACTTTTAAAACAAAAGAACTCAAGAATGTTTATAACACAATTACAAAAAAAAACAATTTTCTTTATTTACTTCGTCCTCATGTAGTGTTAAATAAAACTTCAAAAGTATTTATCTGTAAGCAAATAGAAAGTACATTATTTAATTATGTATTTTATAGATAAAAATTAAGTTCAATAACACTTTGATCGATTTGTCACCTGTCATTGTCAAGTCAAGAAATAGGTGACGTAACTTTATTTATTTACTAAACACTGATCATGTCAATTGTATTCTTCGAAGCATCATATGTTTTACAACTTTGTATTTTATTGCGTGTAATTAAAATCTTAATTTGTATAAAAAATTTATATACCTACTGTTCGATGTGGAGGGAGTTTGGATAAGAAATTGGAGAATGGTGCTGGATATTATTACATTATAAAAGCGTACGCGTATCGTATAACAGCGTAAAATTCGTAGTTATTTTCGATGAGTTCGCCTGAATAAATTCCTACTAGAAACTCGATTTGTTAATTGATTTATTTTATAAAGTAATTGTAATTAAAAAAAGCACCATGGAGCGAAGATTCATGAATGTTATTTTACTTGGGTTCGGTTTTATGTTTGTGTTTACTGCATTCCAAACTATGGGAAATATTGAGGTAAGTAGTATACATGTTTTTTGGCATCGCACTTTGTTAGACTCCTAATTTATCATAATTGCAATATCATAATTGTTACTTTCCATATGCTTATAATATGTCCACTTTCTTGAAAATGAATTATTGTAAGGTATTGTGCCTTACTAATGATAACATTACTTTACACAAGCTTTAAATTGCAGAAAAATAAACAAATAGAAATAGGTTTTAAGGGAAATTTCTAATCAGAATTTAAATTAGATAACTTAATTGTATTTGTCCGTCATATAGACAATTTTTTTTTTCTATGATTAATATGTATAATTTGTTAAGAGAATTTTTGCTACATATATTTAGAATTTGGATATATTACAAAAAGTAATACTGTATAAATATATTCTGTAAATAAATTTCAGTCAGTCTTCATTTATTTCTTGAGTTCTATACTATGTGTAGATAGAAATAAAAACATAAGTTTTTATTTAATATTATATTAAAATGTTTTATGTATATCATAATATGTTTATATTAAAAAATAAAAATAGAAAAATGTAGAGAGTTGAAAAAATGTGATTATAACAAAGCTTTAGAAAAAATGTAATAAAATTTTGCATAAAAAACAAAATCAAAAACAGGGTAAATTATAAAAAAATTGTCAGTTTTGTTTAACTATGTTGTATCTACATGTTGAAGTTAAATATAAGTTTCATGTCTTTACAAATAAGCTGAAAGCCAAGCCCCCTTGCATTACGTTTACCATATGAATAAAAAAATTAAAAGGTCGACATTCCGCAAAGGCCGTCACTTGGAGGCGTGTACTGCGTAGTGTTCGCCGCTACACGTGACGTGCCCCTCATGTAAATAAGTATACAGATCCGTAGCCAAACAAAGCCTCTAGGATATGTTAGATTTTCTATAAGACTTAATTATACATTGCATATAATAAATTATATTTTGTTTATAAAATATTTTGCCTGTAAACTTTTGATAAAGAAAAACTATTATGTATCTATAGGTATTCATAACGAAATTGAATTCTTAAATAATATTAAGCGAAATTCGTATTTGAAGAATTATTTTAGTGTTAGAATAACGAAAACATAACACGTTAAATAAAGCAGATATTTTTATTTATTACTCGCATTTTAAAATATTTTACTTATGATAAAAAACTAACGTTATCGCTTAATCCGTTTTACGTAAACAATTCCGCAGTATGTATTAATGCTTGTAAAGCACTTATAAAAAAGAATGCATTGTAGTTATAAAATGTATGTATTCGGTTTTTATGTTGTATGAAAAACATAACTTGAAATAAATAAACCATAAAAATATCGTTGCGATAAGCACAGTATTATAATTAAGCTGTAGAAAAGCATTAATATTTTAAAACAATACGCGAACCGGGCGTCAAAACGCTAAGAAACAATTTTATTTAAAAATCAACTAGGTTTCGTTTTACTAAATCAATTATATTAGTAACGTAAGCAATTAAATTTAGTTTATAAAATCTGATAAATATATTAATCATAATATATGCGTCTGTAAAACAAAAAATTAATCAACACAATCTATAGTCTGATTTATCAATTTAGATTACCATATAAAACATTTTGAGTTGCGAAGCTAAAAAAATAATTATCACACTAAGCGCATCCTGTTATAGGTACATATGTGGTTTCCGCAGATTTCAATAGTTTTTTAACGATTCCGATAAATTATATTAGTTATGATTGAATATTTTAAAGTTTTTTTCCGAGTATAACAATAAGTTTTAAGTCTAATCGGGTGTTTAGTCTTTTAATTAGTTTTTTAGTTAACCCGCCCTGCGTTGATCTATTCGGACATTATAATGTTATACAGCTTTTTAATCCTAAACTTTACTTATTTAAAATTACATTACATTAAAATTAAAAACATAGTTTTTTAATTACGATTATTGTTAAGAACATCGCGTTATTATCTCTATAACGGTGGAAAAGTCCCCCCTTTAGTACATAATAAACAATTTTATCTTACTGCAATATATGGGTCATAATAACAATATTGCAATCATATAACACTCTGCTAGACTGGCTGTGACCAAAACGAGTATATTCATTTCGTTACGTAAGTATAATTTGAGATCATCGTCCGCTTCGCTTTGTGCAATAATTTTACTGTTACTTTGTATCACTGCCCCGGCCAACCAATAAAGTTCACTAAATTGAGGCTGCAGGGAAACCCAAGAAAGGGGGCGTACAGGTCCGGAGGTCAAATGTCTTTTAGAGATTTCCAATATCTTACTATACTCGTGTCAAGTTGTCCTCGAGATTACTTTCAAGGTTTAAGTATGATAAATAGGAGTGATTGGGACTTGAATTCTAGTATTTTATTTAGGTTAAGGTTGACTGTGATTTAGCTTAAATTTTTTTATTAAACATTAGATTAATACATAGTACCTTAAACAAAATTGTGTCGGGATATTTTATATTTATCTAACTACACGCCTGGGTTTGGTACACCCTTATCGGTATCGGTTGTGTAGTGTTAAAGATTTAAGCATACTTTCATAGAAAGGCAGTTAAAAGCGATTTATACTATAAATTCTAGCGACCAGGCCCGCCTTCGCACTTCTATCGAACGATTCAAGAGGAAGGTTTGTCTTTATGTATTATACATATAAACCTTCCTCTTCAATTATTCTATTTAAAAAAAACGCAGAAACGGTTGAGTAGTTTTAAAGATTTAAATACTTAAATTATGTATGCACATAGGGATAGACAGATGAAAGCTACTTTTTTAATACTATGAAATGATAGTTATTTCATATTTATATTGTAAAACGCGTTTGCTTTGTTAAGGCTTTCAGAATAATAAATATCCGTATTCTTAATAGTCATGGCATCATCATAGAGAGGAAAAGAAAACCTTCCGGCAATTTAATCGATTCCTTCATTTAACGAGGAAAACCTTACATTTATAACCGTTTTAAGGATAGCATTTTGATAGCGCTTTAGTTCTTATCATAAAAATCCTTATTAGATTTTGCTTTCCAATGTTATCACTTGAAATGATATATTATTTTTTAGCATTGATAACAGTAGTCTCTTATCAATGCGGAAGTTTATGAGGATGAATGAATTGCATGCTCTACTTGAATTTAGCTGCAATTTTGCATGCAGTTAGATTGGAGCTTAGATTAATTAACCGTAACACAGGACGATTTTGAATCTTGATGGGTGTGTAAAATTTCGAGGATTATCTGATATTATAAAAAGTCACTAATTTGCATACAAATACGTACTCTCATATACTACCGTAGATTTTTATTATTCGTTACATAAAACAAAGAAATACAAAAGCGTGATATAACTTTAAAAACAGTTATGTAAATCAATGACTAAGGCGAGTTAGCATTTTACAGAGGCCATTACACAAATCACAACGAGATACAAGCATATGTACTATGTCTTATTTATAATAATTGCATCATAGTTTTTATTTATAATTAATTAAATAATTTACGACTTCATAGCTATGTCATAAATAACTAACCAACTTACTAGGATACTGGTCAGCTCTCGGTTTTTTTTCATTATGTTTATTGAATAACATTTAACAGTTTAATTACGAATTAACTTTTTTTTAATTATGACAATTTTATCTGTTTGTCTTTATCAAACAACTTCTTCTGATTCTGTTACAATACCTGACAATTACCTAGAATTGTTTAAATCTTATAAAAGTTTAGGGTTATGTAGGTAGTAGGAGGTACCCATGTAGCCTTTCAGTAGTTTAATGTATAATTTGTAGCGGCTGATATAGAACACTTAATTTTATCATTACTTTAGTATGGTCGATAAATTCAAGGATTCTTTACTCTCAATTTAGGTCAAGCCGATTTATTGGTGTGATACGAATTTTCAAGGGTTTGTTATACAATAACATGTCATGTTAAGATGACATCCTTATCGGTCGCAATTATTGTATTATTTATGTGTCTATGAAATGCTTAAACAATGGTCTAATAGCATTTTAAATATCTAATAACATGAATATGAATATGTTAAGAACTAATTCATTTGACATATTAGTCTCAAAAAACGTATCTTAGATCCTTCCTAGATGCATTTATTCTATCAGCTGATATAAAGAAATTATCAATATTAAATACGCAATAAAATTAGGTTTTTAAAAGTAATACATGTTACGTATCATAAAACAGGTTATTTGTGATATAATCGCCAATCAGGCACACTGACAGAATAAGAAACGAATAGTTCATATTTTGATTTAATTTCATCAATTAGGCTTATTTCATTATATAATAAATTATATAATTTTGTGAAGATTTCTTGCGATGACACGGTGCAGTGAATTTATTACAGAATACAGAGTGACTACAGACGTAGATAGTAGATACTATACTTAGTATACCAGTAGACTACAAAAGTATATTATTAACACCTTATTAAATATCTTCAGTAAAATATAAAATTAGTTGAATTAGTGTTATTTCAATAATTATCTTTTACTGACAAGTGAGTTGTAAAGCAATTTATTTTATTCTCAGGTGAATTAATTTCTGAAATATTTATTTTTTCACATCAATTGTTAGTTTCAATGTATTGATAGACTTTTGTAGTCGACTGAATGTGAAAGTCGTGGGTTTCTTCAAGTTAACATGAAGGGAATATTGCTTTCTGTTTTGTTTGTTCACAAAACATGGGGATTTAATGGGCTTTAGTGATAAAAAATCAAATCTTAGCTATTTCGCATCGCTTAATATAAAATTTACTTCAAGTCCAAGAGATAAATAATATAGTACCTTATATTACTATCACTAGCAACAGCTAAAGTAGATATTAAATATAGTAACTTGCAGTTATCGAAATATCAGATATAAAGAGCTTTTATCATTTGACCTAAAGCTCAAATCCCAGTGATTGTGAAATGTATTAAAAATTTTATTTGACACGCAATAACGGTCCTGTCGTAACGAAATTTATTGTTTGGTGTCGCCTTGAATTATGTCAGAAAGTGGAACTTTTGTCCTTTTAAGGTATATGAATTTATTTCAGATACGTTATTGACGCCTCCGCAACAGTAAACGAATCCTAACACAGCTTTATTGTGAAAGATGACTTGTATATTAAATACTTAAAAAGATATCGTCTTCTATCACATATATAGAATAAATTATATGTAGGCACTTATAGGATTATCTATCCTAGAGAACCTTGTGCGAAATACTACAAGGTTTACAAGTTTTCTTGAGGTCTAAATTTGAATCTTATATTATTTTCATAAACCTAAAGGTTAATGCACTATAAAAGTTTGATCAAACCTAATTTACATATACCTATTAGCTAAGAACGACTGATATTTATTTTAATTTTATCATTGACATTTTAAAATAGAATATAAATTGGGCGAGTCACGTTCCTTTACATTTTTTGTTCCAATACCCACTTTTTTTTTTTTTTTATACTATGAAGAGGGGAGACGAGCTGAACGCACTCCTGATGGTAAGAGTAACGCCAGCCCATAGCCAATGCAGTGCTACCCGGAACTTTGCTATAAAGCCCAACTCCGGGCAGGGGTGCACTACACCGACGCTCCCCACTTTGAGTCATCAGATGTTAAGACTCATTAGCCCAGTAATTTCGCTGGCTACAGTGCCCTTCAGACCGGAGCACAGTGACATTTTCACATCACTGTTCAGGCGGTAGAATGAACCACAACAAAACCCACTATATTATTACTTCAATATTTTTGCGTTTATCCAAGTGACTAAATTATTATTTACTAAGCCATATATCTCTTCTGTTTTATATTTAATAGATATATAAATCTGGTTAGATAAATGTGCTTTTCCTTTATATACAGAAAACGATACTGGACAGTATATCACAAGACGACCCCTCATTCAGCGGCGATGGGTACACTTCTCTCGCCATCATCTACGCTACACTCGCTATTTGCAACTGGATGGCGCCCTCCGTGATCACCATCACAGGGCCCAGGGGCGCCATGCTTATTGGCGCCACGACTTATCTGTGAGTTTCTTTTTGTAATTCTTGTTTAAAATATTTCACACGCAATGCATCCAATTGCTCAGCACTTAATATTGAGGAATTTGATGCGTTGCACGTGACTGTGATAAATAATGTTAGTTATGGAAAATGTAGATAAAAAAAATCGTATTTTTTAACACCCTGTTAACTGCCGGCTAGAGACAATGGTAGTAGTGCTTTTTATAGGCAATTTATAGACGTGCATTACAAAAAATACATGATGTAAATGTATGCAAATTTCTTGTCAGCATTCAAAAATTATTAGATAATTGATAACAGGATGCGGTTTTTCTTGTGATAATAAAGTTATGGGTTCATAATACACAATGTGCTGTCCATATTTATCAAAATAATCTGTGTCAAACTTTCGAATATTTGCTGTATCCTGATCTGAAGTAAACCTTTTATTTTTTTATGAATTTTCCTTAAGTTTAACAGCAAATAGCAATATCGCAAGCTGGTTTATCTATGATCTAGTACCGCATAATGTCGTGTTGTGAAACTCGAATATTATTACATTGCTGTGGAAATAACGACTTTCTCTATTCGTTCGCGCACAAGCATAGTGCAAACACTGTTGACGTCTTTACCTGGGTAGTTATGTGCGTTCTTACTTGTTTAAAAAATATATTTTTAAATAGACACATAATTTATATAAATTGAGCGATTAGCTCAAGCTATATTGTACATGTAAACCTTGCTCTTGAATCACTTTATCTAAGTATTAAAACGGCATGATTCTATTGCGTACTTTTAAAGATTTAAGCATACATAATTATTAATAACCTGTTTTTTATTCCTAAAAAGTGATTGTTTTAAGAAATTGAATATAATAATGAAAGAACTCATTTATTTATATATATATATAAGAAAAAGAATATGGTTAGGTATTTGATTCAAAACAAAAGAATATTTGCAACCAAAGGGCAGAATTTCTGAACATTTGAAATGTAAGCAATTCGCTGCTGCGTAAACGTGATCCGATTATTAACTGCATTTATGGCCGAGTGCATTAATCCATTGATTTCTCATCAATTAATTATGAACTATAATTATCATTCATCAGCACATTCACACGACTATTGCACTAGAAAGACTATTGCAGTTTTAGAAATTGTTCATAAATATATGAATTTATTTTTTGGAGGAATATAGTAATTTTGAAAATATCAAGGTAGGAGTGCTGCGATTTAAATTTGAAGTTTTACAGTTAACTAACAATGAAAACGAGGTATCCGTTATTTTGAGAAACGTTTGTTGAATTTAAATTAACTTTTAGCATTCTAGTGACAATTTGTGTGAGGCCCGCGGTGATTTCCACACCATTTTGTTTTACGCTATTTGAGTAGATAAATGTAGATATACATCTAAACTTTAATCTATAGACATTAAGTAAAAACAGCTTTAGTATGACATCGTAAGTTTGTATTGATGTAAACAAAAGAAATTCAGATAAGTCTGAAGCATTACTTCGATAGATGCCTACAGGCCTCTTGACATAAAACAAATACTTAAAAATGCTAATAACTCGTTATGACATAGACATAATTATTGTTTTAACTCGTATTTATAACAAATAAATAAATTGCACTTTAGAGGGTATTAACATTAATAGTACCGTCCTCATGTTTAAGGTTATCAATACGCACGATGAGAATAATAAGTGTTAGTAGCCACTTAGAATACCTATCTATATTGCTATTTTATTAAAATTCTGCAAAGATGCTAATAATTAAAATTAAAAGCAAATAAAAAATGTAATCAGCCTTTAGATACCTACGTATAAAATAACCAATTACTATGGATCTAAATATGAAAAATATATGTATAGAACTCATTTTTAAACTCGCTGGATTATCTAGAATCTATGTATAAAACATTTAAATGAGATTCATTAGTTCAATTAAGCGTTTACATCTGAAGTGACACAGGCCTTACAATCTTGTTGCCCTCACCCTAGAATGCGATTTTATCAGAAAACATAGGCGAAACCATTCCGATCTAGTTGTGTTAAAAGTTATAAGGCATTCACTAGCTTCCAAGGTTTTGAGTTGAAAGAACGTTCATATATTGAGTATACCAACCTACACCTATATGACCTCGACCAAATTTTTCATTGTCTTTCGAAATTCTATACTGAACTTATTCAAAGGCATTTCATTTTGGCAACTTGTTATGTACCTAATGCTTTTTGGGCGTTTTCTTTATATAAATTGTGCGTAACTGTTTTTACCCAAATTTAGTTAAACATAGTAGAATTATATAATGGAAATGGTAATTGTTTGTTAATTCTCTTTAAGCTGTTACAAGAATTTACTTTACTTTAGACAGGGTAGGTATGCGTCTTATCATAATACGGATAGTTGGCCCAAACTAATTAGGTTGTATATACATAGACACAACACAATTATAATAATATATCTGCATGTAAAGCAATAATTATGATTTGCAGTACCTAAAGTTTATTTTATTAACTATATTATTTTGCTCACATATCTTTCGTTTGGTTTTATTAATACCTGCCTTTCCTGATACATACTTGTAAGTAATCCTATCTTAATTAGTGATTTTCATTTACAGATTCTTTATAGTGACATTCTTGTTTCCAAAAACGTGGCTTCTGTACGTGGCCAGTGTGTTGATTGGCGCTGGCGCAGCCGCGATATGGACAGGCCAAGGCAACTACCTCACTCTCAACAGTGATGCCGACACGATATCCAGAAATTCGGGAATTTTTTGGGCTATGCTTCAATGCAGGTATATACCTGCTAAACTACATCTTTGACAAATGTAGTTAATTACATTGGAATTAATAGATGTGTTTGGCACGTTAAATCCAAAAAAGTTAATTGAAATTTTAATTGCTAATTGCTATGTTTAGTGAACAGAATTTAGTTTTAAATTGAGTCACTGTTAAGATAGTGAAGAAATATAATGCTTAAGATCTAGAGATCTTAAGCATTATATTTCTTCACTAACTTGAATGGAATAGATTCCATTTGCAATATCCATCAAGAATTTCACGCTTTATGCTTTATACGCGAAAATTTTTAGAAACTAATTTAATGACAATTAGTGTAAAAAATGCTTGCAAATGTTTTCATAAATTCATACACAAGTCTATGTTCGTATACAAGTTGAACATGAACGAGCCCAATTGAGATTATTTTTAAGTCAGATGAAATGATATCGATTAAAATTGACTAAAAAGTGGCATGTTGTTCTACATAAAGTCCCAAACAGGAACTAAAGGGCTACGATCTGGCAGCATTTACTCTCAATGCCGTCCGTTGCAAACCGGCTCTAATTGACGAGACTAGGAAATGACGCGGCGTTCTGCTTACGCCCTTCGATATTATTTTATGAGTTTTCTATTTTTAACCATTATACTTTTCTGTTAGACCTGTAATTTGAATACCTATACACAAATAGAAAATTCTGACATGTTAAAACCACTTACCGCTTTCCTGAACTCTAGCGAAACTTTTTAGAAGTAGTCCTAATAATTGAAAGGAAATAGATAGGTATTTGTAAAAATGTTATCATACATAATAGTTGATGGTATAGATAACAACAACACAATATTTATGTCTATCCAATAACAGTTCTTTCAGCCAAAGTTGATATGAGTACCGTTAAATATTTAAAAAACAAATCAACATCTAAGTGAGTTTTATTAAATATAAGTCCAATAATTCTTTCACAGTTTATTCTTCGGGAATCTGTTCGTGTTCATCAAGTTCCAAGGCAAGACGCACATCGACGTGGAGACCCGTAACGTGGTGTTCGGAGCGTTGACTGCGGTGTGCGTAGTGGGCATTGTGTTCTTGCTGTTATTACGGCCTATCCGACGAATACCCGCTATCGAGGATGGCAAGGTAGTAATATTTTCTAATCTAATAGAGATTCTTGAAATCTGTTCAGCGAGTAAAGCTTTCATTTGACTTGTGACAAATCGTGTGCGCAAAGGCAATGTTACGTAGAATATGCGAAATTATAATATTGGTTACAAATTCATACAATCAGTAAAAGCTATTAACTGAACGTAAGAATATGAGGAATATACAGTAAATGGAAGAATAAAAGTACACACAAAATATATTGCCGAAGATTGTCATTCGCTTTATGCCCATTTATTTTCACTGTCGGCCTTAAGTGGCACTTATTTATAAAAGCACGTATGAGTAGGTTAAAGTTCGGCGTTTTTATCGTTGGCCTTGTTTGACCTGGTAGATTTGGATACATGATTGGTGGATAAATTGAACTTATAAAGGACTTGTGCTCATTATTTTGTATTATATTATTAGATATAGATGCAATAAGAGAAAATGATTGGTTTCAGAAAACTTCCGCTTATAGAATAGTTGGTAAACATCGCTAAGGTTGAATTGCACATTAAATTGTTAATGTAGGGCTTTGTCCTCGCGTACACTTTATACGTGCGGGCGGGACCAATATACAATATTTTATGTTAAAAGCACAGGTTTTGATCCAGCACTTTTAAGCATATTGCTAATTTAAATATTGTAATAAAATATTTATGTCTAAACAAATATTTGCATAATCTGTAAGAAACATGTTTGTAAGATTTAATTTTGAATTTTCCGTTTCAATACATTTTATATAATACCTGTTGTCTAATGAAATCAGCACATATTCCTATATAAAAGAAACATACATAGTAGTATTTGCCGTTCTTTAGTATTCGGTATAATAATTAACTTTACATGTTTTAACTTTTTTATTTTTATGCTCATTATATGGTCTTATATCAGTTACGTTAAAGATGACCAATTATTATTTTCGTAAAGGATTCCATAAATGTAGAAACCGGTCAAGGGCGACGACCCGACCTGTGCCTTAAAGTCCCTTTTATTATCCAATTAATATTGTATTTTATGATTGCAGTGTGAAATTGTCAGCGAGTCGGATGGTCCCTTGGAAGCATTCAAAGGAGCGATTAAATTGTTCTGTACCCGCGATATGATGTTCCTGAGCGCCGCCTTTATTTATACGGGTTAGTTGTTACTAATTGGATCTTCAGATTTTATTACGTTTAAATATAAAACTTTTATATGGGAACGTTTAATATTATTATTTGCATGTAGGTATTATACCGTAAAATTTTGCATTTTACGCATGTAAGTCAATAATGAGTGATTAATCTTCAGATGAAGAATTGTTAATACTTTTTAGAACAGAACTATTTTCAAATTTAAAATTTGAAAAATATAAATTACAACATACAAAGCTTCTGTATAATCTGTTAAGTATGATATTGTCTATGGTAGAGGGACTCTAACTTCTCTTTTTTATTAACGATGCTAGAATCTACTAATCTATATGAAACATAAACTTTATAATATAAATTAATTTGCAGGGGTCGAATTATCGTTCTTCAGCGGTGTGTACAGCCCTAGCATTGGTTTCACCTTGGCTATGGGAGAAAATGTAAAACAGCTTGTTGGTCTGTCTGGAGTCTTTATTGGAATGGGAGAAGTTCTTGGTGAGTTTCGTAGAGTATTTCTAAACGTTAAACAGATTATAAACCATATTGAAGAATTGATATTAGTTTTGTTTTAACACAATCAGTTGATACATTTATGAGTATTTTCAGTAGAGTATACTTTTTCCTTACAGGTGGAGCGCTTTTCGGTATTTTGGGCAACAAGACAACCCGTTGGGGCCGCGACCCCATCGTGATCATGGGTTACTTCATCCATATGACAAGCTTCTTCCTTATCTTCATTAACCTGCCCAGCTCCGCTCCGTTCGGAGACACTAACGACACCTCGTATATAAATCCCTCTCCGCCATTGGCTATGTTCTGCAGTTTCCTGCTAGGTTTTGGAGACGCCTGTTATAACACGCAGATTTACTCCATACTCGGTGGAAAGTACTCCGACAATAGTACCTCTGCCTTTGCGCTCTTCAAATTTACACAGGTATATTATAATAGCAATAGAAATTGTTTAAAAACTGTATTTGTCTCTTTAGCTTATAACTTTAACCGATGTTTTCGATACTAGGCACTTTAACCTATTCATATATGTACTTATTTCTTTATATATTATTAAATTTAAAACTGTCTGTAAAGTTTATTTCTAAATTATCTTACCATACTACAATACAATAACATTTTTATTTACAGTCACTCGCAGCAGCCGCATGTTTCTTCTATTCGTCCAAGGCGCTTCTATCGGTGCAGTTGGGCGTGTTAGCTGTTCTTGCATCAGTAGGTACGGCGGCATTCTGTCGCGTGGAGTGGTCTGACCGCGCGCGCACGCGGCTCGCTGTCCAAACCATAGACGACAAACTCTCCCCCGCCACACACGCACTGGCTGAAAACGCTCTGCACTATGACTGAACTCTACAGTCTATGTTATAGGCGTCAATTCCGAATTTGAAAATGTTCGAATTTTTGTTTGTTGTGTTATTTTTAAGTGGCATGTTACTTACATGTTATTCGTTTGAAACAAATACTCGTGGACATGACTTACCTTGCCATAGAATTTTGTAAAGATTAAAAATGTTGAATTTTATTAAACAAAATCTTAAATAATTTAAATTGAAAGATTGGAATAGTTTCAACTTGTGTAATACGCATTTTGACGACATTCTATTAATAATTTCCGTTAACCCGTAACTTAGACAAACTTTGACAAAGTAACACAATTTTCTTGGGATTATTAACGGTTAATGACTAATGCCGAAATACTGAACGCAACTTAAATTTAAGTACAACCTAAACCGGTCCGATTTTACAGTATACTCCATACAATTCTGTCAAAATTACGAGACTTAAGGCTTGCTTAAATTTAATTTGCGTAAGAGTATTCGGCCGTAAGATTGTTAATTAAACTTTGTTATATGGTCTGTCCATAAGAATGTGATATGGTAAGAATAAGTAGGTAAGATAAAAGATAAACTGAGACCATCCGAAAAATACAGAAGGAAGTGAAATACATGATATATATTTTTAAATAAGCATAGGAGTTTTCTAAGGAGTCATATTTGTTACTATGAAATCCATTTTTACAATGTTCAATGTTCATACTGTAGTATTTATGCAGCTCTTAATGAAGCTTTAATATTAAAAATGCTACAACAGATTAATTAATAAAAAATCACTTGATTAATTTCCCTAGTGACAAATGCATTATTTACGTTAAACGCTGCTTTTGGAATATAGCATCGATTGTATGAAGAACTGCTAATACTTTATATATAACAATTAACAAATAAACCATCACAATCATCAAAATGCATACTGCAATGCAGATATTACAAAAATATACAATTATGGTAATGGTAAAAAGCTGAGTATTTTTATCACAAAATATTGTTTCTATTTTGTATTAACAATGCTCATTACCTGGAAATTTAGTGTTTAGTATTAGACTATTGTTCGAATTTTACTGTCAGTATTTCCATATCTGTATGTGTTAAAAAGTTAACATTCCTTTATGTATTTAGTTTACTTTGTAAAGATTATTTTTGAAACATTTAATGTTAATATGTTCTTTGTCTATTTGCTGATACCATAGTAAAAAAAGGTAAGTATAATTTTATTTATATGTAAAAAAGTTAATGGATATATTAATACAAGTAAATGAATTTCTAAAATTCAAATTTTAAAGTAATGTATCATAATTCATAGGTATATAATATTGTAATTTAAAACATGAAAAAGCAAGACATTGTTAGTTTTGTCTAGTCAATTTGAATATGCTTTGTAATTTGTATATATTGTATTGTATGTATATTGTTATTATGTAGATAAATTAGCAGCATGTTCCTTTTCTAAACATACAATGGGTGCAAAATATAATCATTGATTTTTTAAAGACAAAGACAGAAGTAAGAAACAAATATAGCCAAAAAGTTATCATAATGGTCGAAAGTAGAAATAAAACAGCATTAGGTTGTTTATATATTGTGCCTGTATGATATTTAGAACTGGAGCAAATATAAGAAATATTTGTATATTATGTAAATCAATATTTATGAACCCTAGGTGTTTTAATTAACACCTCGGTATACTTCTAAAATACTACTAGTTATAAATAAAATAACCTTATCATTAATATAACTGAATAAATAAATTACTTTTATCATAACTTCTTTTAATATATATACCTTCTATATAACTAATATTTAATACGTCATAAATATAATATTAGTTGCGCAAATAAATAAGAATATTTTCTTTAATCTACTAAAGTTCCCAACAAGTAATGTTCAAGTTAAAACTTTAGATTTTTTTTTCCTACAATATTTAAATTGCACAAGATCTACACTATTACAACTTAATGCAAGCGATTAATAAGGAGTAATAAAAAGGATAATTTTAAACAAATTATATTCTAATAACTAATTCAATATTAATAAATAACTATTTTTTACTATCACTATCATCTGTTTCCCCAAGCTTAAAGTCCATTGGTTTGTCATAGCCCATTATCTTTGCATAATGTATGGGGTCATTGAAATGCCTGGCTTCTATGAATAATGGTTTGCCTTTAGCCAACATTGTAGTAAACATTCCAGGAATGTCAGGAACAACAACATCTTCAGGTGTGAAATCCAACTAAAATAAAGGGGGACATTTCATATAGTTATGACAACTAATATACTCGCATATCATGTAATCCTGGTATTGTCTAATTGTGAAGAACATTAGTAATGTTTGAGTTTACACACTTACCTTTTTAGGGATAAGGAAAAAGCTAATTGTTGTTGCCTTATATTTGGATGTGTGAGGATTGTAATGCATTTCTGTCACATATTTCTTTGTTATGAAGTGCAACAGAATAGGAGTAACAAATGTGAAGAATCCAACAACCGAACATAAGGCTACCAGCAATGAAGTACTGCCGATTGTCGAAGCTTCCTTTATGAGAATAGGTTGGGCGCAAAGACCGGCTATACTAGAGCATAGAGAAAACACTTTTACACCTTTTATTTGTGGAGTCAGATTTCCATAGTAAATGCGCTCTAGGTCTGTATCTTCCGTTGTTTTATTTGCCAGGTGTCTCATGAATACTGGATGAATTGCTACACATTTTTGAACTTTTATGTGTTTAAGAAGATTTTGTGTTAGAAAACATTTTTGTTGCAACACAATTCCTCTTTGAAACATTTGTATCATCACTGCGTAGTTACAGATATGTTAATTATTAAATATTTAATAGTAAAAATATATTGTGTTTATAATAAACTTTAATTCAAAATAATTATAATCTTTGACAAGATCGTATTTTGAGGTTAATATTCGTTTTTGACATTCGTGATTTGTCATTGCCAACTGTCAATACTATTTGACATTATAATTTTTTTTTATAGTATGGAGAGGGCAGACGAGCTGGACGCACTCCTGATGGTAAGAGTAACGCCAGCCCATAATTGAACAGCTACCTAAGATATTGATTGATATTTGGCAAAATTGTGGTAACACAGCACTGCCATTTCACCAAGAATAGACATTAATATATTTTATTAGTACATAGACTTAGGTATATAGCGTTAGGTTTTAGTTATGACTAAAACCTAACGCTATTGTTGATAGTACATAGCTTACACCTTATACCTTAAAGGTTTTGGTTTATTTTTTTCAAATATGTAAATTGTACCTATTGGCAATATATTCTTTACTACCTGCACCTCATTATATTATTTAGTGGACATTATCATATTATTATAGATATAAATTGTTTTCATACTTAAAATGGGCTTTAATATGGATGAAGTAGTATTAATAATATTCGCAATTATATATTTCAATACGTAGCATTGTAGTATATAAATTAAAAATTGTTTTCATCCTAGAGAACACTTAAAAATGACTAGATAATGTTATGTTTAGTGGGACAATTGTCAACGTCGTAGCAATATCCAGTTTCCGTATCAAGTACAGTTTCATCTGGACAGTCACACCTGGAAAATCCACAGGCGGATCCCACAAGTGTCTCTTCTGGATGTTCACATGTTCTCTGGGCAGGCCAGTACGATTCGTTGCAGGAACTTTTCTTGACCACCATATGGTCAGGACATTTATCGGTACCTGAAAGTAATGTTTTTATGTAATATAACTATTTACCACAAATTTCAATGGTGGAACGGTGACAAATTTATACATGATACAAGCCAAATCGGAATTCGATGATGTAAATAGTAAAAGCAAACCCAACATTTATTTTACTACTCATACTAGTTTCCAAAATGTAAAACATAAACTTTTATCTCGTCATAACAGTAATGGACTATCCATATCGATAGTGACTAAACGTCCACATCAGCTTGTAACAAATTAACTCTATCACGCGCTTAATGCTCTACACCAGAGACTAAACACTTCAAATGATATTCCTGTATCGCACCGTTAGTGATAAAACTAGTTTAATACCAAAAGTAGCTCGAATTATCGCATACAAATGGTGATTCTATTCATAAATGGATTTATTATCTTATATTTTTCTTAATTTGCTACTGCGCTTCAGAATAACGAATAAATTATACATACCTCTACAAGTATTTACTTACTGTAAAAAATCTACCTAAATAATATATAAAGTCTCTTGTACTTATGCTATAATCATTGAAAACGATTAAAACACTCTTTGGATCATAAAGAAACCATACCTTTAAAAATAAAAAAATTAACGACTTACATGAATTGTTATGCCATAGGCATTTCGTTATAGAATACGGCTTATAAGCGGATATGAAATTCAGTGACAATAATAGCGCCCACACAAACATCTTAAGAATATTTAATAGGAAT